>JARHVA010004207.1:1417500-1547500 GCA_037957365.1 Torreya grandis
CAATAGTGGATTGGTGAAAGGAAATTATAATGAGATGGATTATTTGCTAATTGATCACGGGTAAAAGGATACAAGGACCAAAGGGAACATGGTTTGTATAACCAAGTCATAATGACAATTATCTATGAAAAATAGAGATAAGAAAGCAAACAATCATAAAGACAAAAGAAGAGAGTTTTGAGAAAAACTAAATAAAGAAAGAGAAAACAATGATAAATAAAGATAATCATATGCAAATATAAACAAGATATAGTAAAAAAGGTAAAATCACTATATAAGAAAAATATGAATTTGACACAATGTCAAATGATATAACAGATAGATAAAAATAAAATTGGAGTGCACGTCCAATCAAAATGTAAATGTAAAGGCACCATGCATGTGCTCATAAGTAATGATAAATCTACCCACAAAAATTATCCAAGACATCAGATAAATCTATATGAAGCTAGATAAAAACTAATATTAATGTCTCATCAATCTCCTCAATTGAAAAAGTATGAATACTCAATGAATCATGCTAAGGAGGGAAATCAAGTAGGGGATGATCAGGAGAATGCATGTGAGTGGGCTCTATGGGAGATGTAGGAATCACCAGTAGAGAAAGATCCTTGGGTGAGGGAAGGTATATACGTGAAGGAATCATGGGTGGAGGCATAGAAGGTGATGAAGGGACCATAGGATGGGATGAAACCACTATAGGTGAAACCAAGGGAGAAGAAATAGAAGCCTTATTATGGGGAAAACCTATGGGAGGAATGGAATAAGGTTTGGTAATAGTTATAAGTTAGAACTTAAGGTCTTTTTTAAGGATGCAACAATGATCAGTGTGATGAGTACCACATTGGTGCCATAGATAATACACCTCACCATACTTAGGTATATATTTAGGTAGAACCTTCAGGGGAGGCATGGATTTATCAAGCATAGAGAGGAAGGATGCAAAGTATAAATATATTATCACAACTTATGACAATGGGTATAATAATGATTATCTATCTTATGGAAGCAATAGATACACTTATGAGTGGTCCTAAGAGAAGCACTCACAGAAGGAGGTGTAATAGGAGTAGAAGAAGCTATAGAAAACTCATTAGCCTATTTGGTAGGAAATGGATCCATATAAGGAAAGGGAAGAAAACCATCACCAAGGGAAGGTGGTGATGGAGGAAGAATGGAACTAGGCTTGATGAAAGGAACAATGGGATGCAAAGCAGGGGTAGACTCAACAACAAGAGCGAGAAAAATCTCAACTATAACATGGGCAAGAATGGGGTCAACTATAGTGGGAGTGGAAAAGGGCTTTGATAAGGGTTCTATTAAGGGAGGAGTGGGATTTACATAATGTCTAAGAAGGGCTGAACTAATATCAAGAGTAAACCAACTATGGTGATTAGGATACCTAACAAAGTGGTAAGGCCTGATCATAGCATGATCCATGAACATACTCCTACAAGGCTCCTAAAAAATTAGAGGTATTAGCACCATATCTACCCTAAGATAAAGAGGAAAAATAATAAAATTAGGAACTATAAATGAAATAAGATAGGAAGATACATGAAAAGACTCAAGTAAAGAAAAATGATAATGGACAATCTTGGCATCATGAGCCTGTACAAGACTACCTAAGAATGGATCATCTAAGGAATAGCCATCATCATAATCTAGGGTGTGAAGATCAATGACATAAGTAGGGATGACCTTTTCATCTGAGGAAGTGTGGTGAATAGAATGTCGAGTCTTGGTCAAGACTATGAGAATATCATCACAAGGGGGCTTGTGAGAATGAAGCCGCAAGGAAGCAGGAAGCTATGAGATGAGGTGAGGTGAGAGATAAAAAGTTTTAATCTTTAGATTAATCTCATTAGGATCATCATTATCATAATCTAATAGGTTAGGATAATTATTCCTAATGAGTTTGGTATGTTTATTGTAACCTCAGGTTAAATTAATGGGAAAATTAAGATGTTGAGACTCATAGAATAGAACGCTAGGCAAAAGTTCAAGAGTAAGAATCTTGAAGACACCATGGTCTTGGATTTATTTAAAATTCCAAAGTTTAGTATCACCCTAAATCCTATAAATGGATTTATTATGAGGTAATTTAATGCATTGATAGGTGGAAGAAGCAATAGCTCTCATACGATGAGACCACAACCTACCAAGCTAGATGTTATAAGAAAGGGTAAAGTTAAAGATCATCACCTTCACATAGACGGTGATAGGTGGGAAAATAATGGGAAGCCACACATAAACTATAGGAGGCATTTTAATTGTATCATATCCTTAGCATGTGTTGTGTGTATACTTAAGATTGTATTTTGAATATCCAAGGGTCTTATTGAAGTTGAGATAGGTAATGCAGGTGATGGAACCCTCATCAATAAATGCATGATTAACTTGGATATCACCTATTTGGACATTAATGAATAAGAGAAGATCATTTGCATGAAGTGTAATCTCTTCAAGAATCATAGAAGCTATAGGAAATTTTAAGGAAAGAGAAATGTCCATAGTTTCATCAATGTTAATAGACATCTCTTCACATTATTTTAATATACTATCCTTGAATCCAAATAAGGTTATTTCCCATCCTAATAGGGGAGGATGAGGGATATTAATTTCAAATAGTAGTTGCATAAGATGATTTCTATGATGTAGATAAGTCTACATAATCTCAAGGAATGAAATATGGGATGGGAGATTAGTGAGTTCCATGATGGAATCCCACTCATCATAACCCATTGAAATGTTGTTAGATATAGGTGAATAATGATTAAGGATGTCCTCATAAGGAGGAGTTGAAGTTCATTGGAATTTATGTTGGTAAGAAGAATAAGGTTTGGAATAAGGTTGTAAATCATTTTTTGATGATGAATTAGTTGATTCAAGTTGATTGTGAGAATTGGTAGAAGAAGTGTTAGTATAAATTTAAGTATCATTAGTGTTAGAAGATGATGAAAGAATGGTAGAAATAGAAAAGGAAGTGTTATCTAAGGGAGAAGAAGAAATTGGATCATCAAAAGTAATAAGTTCATCTTGTCCCAACTCATTTAAATGAGTTGGAGAAGAATCTTGGATAACATGATATGTTTTATATGGAGGAATGTAGATAGGTTGGGAATCGATAAAAGTAACCACCCTTCACATATTAGTCATGCTAACCACATTATCTTTAGAAGTGGGTTTAAAAAGACTTTCTACATTTTTGGTGGAAGGAGTATCTTTGTCTTGATTATATTAGATAATTTTATGATTAGGAAGATGGTCTTTGTAGATAGACAAATGAGCATTGACTTGGTTCAAGGCTTGAGTTTTATCATGCATTTTTTAAAATCAATTTCATAAGTTTGTTGATGCTTTCAAATGATAGAATCATGATTGAAATTAGGACCAATAATAAAGTCCATATTTAAATTATGAATTTATCTACATGTCTCATGAGAATGACCCCAACTAGCATGAAACCAACAAAACTTATTAGGATCATACCAGGATTTCATAGGTTGGGTAGGGTCAAGTTCTCTTAGAAGAGTCCTAGATAGATTCTTAAGAAATTAAATTGAGGATATATGTTTATGAACATTAATGTTTTTTGGTGAAGATAAGTGAAGATTGGTATATTATTAAGAAGGGGGATCTGGTTCCAATGAAGGGGTAAGAACGACAACTTGAACATTATGAATGGTGTCATAAGAATTTGTAACACCATAATTGGTAACATTATGATTTTTATTCTTAAGAGATGAGGACCTATATAAGGTTAGGGTGGATTGAATTTATGCATAAGGAAATCTTATCATTTAACTTGGTTAATAGCCTCCTCTAATGTATGTGGAGAGAGTATGGAGCTGATATTGTTGGTGTTGATAGGAGCTTGAGATAAATTATGAGAATGCGAGGCATTAGTGGAAAAATTTTCTTGTGTAGCAAAAGATGGACTAGTGAAAGGTTGAGAAGAAGAAGCACTAGTAACATGATTACCTTGGGTACAAAATGATGCACTAGTGGAAGGATTAAGGATAGTGGATCTTATGAGAGGCCCACTAGATGTGGAACCTACCATGTTAGTGGATATATTAGGCATGGAGGTGGAAGAAGTTAGAGAAGAAGAGGTCATGATATGATAAGGGGTCATAATCAAAGGAAGAGGCTGATAATTAAAAAAAGTGGTACCCCCAAATATAGTTGAGAATGTAGGAGTAGGTGAATGATGCTCTTCATATTGACCACTAATCATAAGATTGTAAATGGTATAAAGATATTTTCCTTGATGTTGAAGAAACTCAGAGATAAATAAGAGAATTTCAGGGGTATACTCTAATTCAAGTTATTATTCTAATGAGAAGAGAGGATTATGATGTGAAGAGGTATTAGGAGGGGTTCCATAATTCATTATGCAAGTGGAAATATGAATATTACTAGCATCTAAGAGAGGATCCCTACTCTATCTATGGGAGACCATATAAGGGTTGGTAAAATTCATCATGTCTACTAACTACAACTTAGTTTTTTCATCAAGAAGAAAGTTCATGATGAAGGGAAACAGAGATAGATGAGAAGGCAAGGAAATAGAAAATGATAAAAATAGTACAAGGTTGACCTAACAAAAATAGGGTCTATAAATAGTACAAGTTTGACTGGGTTAATCTAGAATAGTAAATAGAGGCTGAAAAAAGAGTAAATAGGGTTTGTAAATAGTACAGGGTTGATTGGGTCGATCTAGTATAGTGAACAGAGGTTATAAAAAAGGTATAGGGTCTACTAGGTTGATCCAGTATAGTAGATAGGGAAAATTAAGAAGCCTATTATAGATTTATGAATTGAAACAAGATAAATTTTGTAAGTAATTTAAAAATAAATAATATAAGGGAAATAAACAATCAATTGGATTGATGCTGGCCAATCCAATTGAGGCACATAACACAAAACATTGTACCAACGCTGGCTAATGCAAGTTTTTAATATAAAAATGTATAATTGAGAAAAGAGTAAGAAATAAAATTGGAAAGTAAATAGCTAACTAATTGGTCAAATTAAATGTTTATTATATTATTAGAATATGATTTTAAATATGATGGGAAGTTGGCTATAAGGAACTAGAAAGCAATCTAAGGATGGTTTTAGGTAGTTTAGGATAAAAGAGATCTATAGTGGTAATGATATAGGCTTGGTATTTGGGCCTACCCCCTCACTTCACACACTGAAAAGATAAGGGTGTTAGGTTTTTATATAAAATATACCATTAACCACATTTTATACTTGACCAGAACATCAAGTCAGCTTCCCCCTTGGTGATGAAATCCAAGTAGGTTGGCCTTGGGTAGTCAAATGTTGAAATGCTTGTTTAGATTTTGTGATTTGGTCATGTGTTCATAAAATATAAAATATTGAAACTAAATGGTTAATTAAAAACCATATAATTAAGCTATGTGATATATTCTAAGCATGCAAGCAATAAGAAATGGCATTGTGAATTAAGTACTACCATATAAGGTTAATTCCAACTTTAAAACAAGGTACAATGTTGATATAGTCAATAGTGTATGAAAATAATATAGAAAAAGGTTGATAGGGTCAATCCTATACTTTGGAAGGAAGGTCTACAAATTAACAGGGTCGACAGAGTTGACCTAGTTATCTAGACAACACACAGAACATAAAACTGGGTCGACAGGGTCAATCTAATTGACTATGTAGGGGCAGCTTTAAAAAATTCAAACTATAAAAGGAAAGATTGTAATGAAAAAGATAGAGATATATAAAGGAACCTTGGTGGATCAGAGATGTAGAGAATGGAGATTGATGTTCAAGAACCTTGATATGTGCTTGCAAATTCTGATAACTAGGTCAACTAGGTTGATCAAGCTTTGTAGAAACATATTGTTGAGTGCCTAGAATGTATAAGGTCAACTAGGTCAACCTAGTAGTTTGAAGTAGATTTTTGAAAGGATAAAAACCTATATTAGGTTGATAAGGTTGATCTAGTAGCCTATACCTAAAATTAGAAATTAGAGCATGTGCATAGAAATTAGATTTGGTTTGATAGATTTAACCCAGTATGGAAAATATATGATGAAAAATAATGAAATAAGGTGAAAAAATCTTGTAAGGGTTATTTCACATCAGGTTCACTAGAATGTATGCAACCATAAATTCATTATGTCTATAAATCAATCCTAGCTTGAAGAAGATAGAGCATACCTACACTTTCAATTGGGAATACATTTATTAAGTAGGAACATGAATAATATGGGGATATTCTAGACCCAATTAAGGGATCACTTGTCACAATACACCATGATAGGAAGGGTTCCAAATCCTACATTCTAACATAATCGTGAAACAGTCCTAAAAGAGTCCTAAGTTTAATGTTCACTCTATATCTAATAAATAATAAAGTAAATCTAATCTAGTGCACACCAAAGATTATGGCACAAAGTGGGGGTTAGAAAAAAAACAAACTAAAATAAACATGTATAGAAGACATATACTCATGTCAATGTATACTAAATTCTAATGCATGGAAGAGAAACACAACTACATTATATATCTACTCTTATAAAGGAGAAATAAAGTTAAGAATACTCACGTTGAAGATGAACCCATCGAGCCTTAATATCTCCCTTGGCCAAGGTGTTTTGTAAGAGATTATTGTGGTATGTAAGGATAACAAAGTCAAATCAGATATAGGCTACACAACCTATCTATGCATCCAAAAGACTTCTCTATAAGATAAGATCTATATCTCCAAAGAAATTATGGAACCCTAAGCTTTATTCCTCAAGTAAAATGGTCAATAAGTAGATGCTCATTCACACTTATTATTCTTAACTTATCTATTCTCAAATGGTTGGAAATGAACTTGTATATATAGGTAGATATTACCTTAAATCCTTCCAAATATGTTGGTTATACAGGGTCAACCCAATCGACCCTATATATTTTTGGGATATAAATCACTAGGACCTAAGCTAGGTTAGCCAAAGGGATAAAAAAATTCCAAGTGAAAAATACCCCTAAATAGTATAGGTTCAACCCAATTGACCTTTTATAGTAATTAGAGGTTGAAAATTGTATAGGGTCGACTCGGTTGACCCGGTCAATCTAGTATAATCAACTAGAAGAAGGGGGTCAAGGTAAGAACAAGGAGGATAATGATGTGACTAATGAATGGAATGGGTAAAATGGAGAAGAATAAGCTTAGGTTAAATGGTTTTAATATACAAGTGTGTATATGGTAAGTGGAAAAAGGGACAACAATCTTATAAAGCACCAATGTTCTGACCACCCCTTTCCCAATGTATCCCTTAAGGCATGCACTTAAAGATATTGAGACTCAATGGGTTCTTACAATATATAAAGTATCAGTAAGTGATAAAATTTTGAAAATATTATGTTTATACACAATGTCATCTATTTCTCAATTTCTAACTGAATTAACGCTCTTTTACATAGTTAACCACACCCAATGATACTACATTGACTCACTACTATGTAGTCAACCCATAGATTTCTCTCACCCTTCAAAATAAGTTGATAGGGTTGAATCTATTCTTAATTTATGGTGACTTTTTGATCATTTACCATAAATTTCTTAGTCATTTATTTGTTTGATCTTTTCCTGCCCAGTACCCATTCTACCCCTAGTCTACTTTAAAATATCTTAGGGTCATTTTTGGTATCTACATTTTGTCTAATATCTATTTTTTTAACATTTAGATTCATTTAAATTAAAAATACTAAAAAAATTGAAATTAATGCTTTACTTACCTAATCTACACTCATCATGACTACTAGGTGTCCTCCATGTCGTAGTTATTATCTCCTCTTCATGGTCGCTCTCTAGGCTCAAATTGGGTCTCTCAGAGTAATATTTTCTTAGAATAGTAAATAAAATGAATTATTTTTCACCCTATCTATATGTACTACTCAAAATTATTTACCTACTAATGATTTACAAGTAGATTCCATTTTTTACCATAACTTTGCTTCTACTAGCTCTTTTTTTGAACCAAAAGATGTTTTGTAATCCTGACGTTGTAGAGAATATTTTCACATATTACATGTATATTTTGAAGAAAAATTGTTTTTTCACTTATTTTAAAAGTTAACCTAATGTTACATACATTATAAACCTTAAAATTTCTCTCACTTTCATCTTTTTATACAACACTAAGGTAAGTAAAGGTACATATTTTTCCATTTTGTCCTTTCATTTATCTTATTTGATTCTTACTGTAATTTACTTTACTTCAGTGTTATGTTTTGATATGTTATTTTACCAAAGCACAATCCCATGTTACACCTACATGACACATGATAAGCTTATATTTGGGCATATGAATACACATAATATTTTTAAATTTTTTCAAATTTTGATGTTTTCTCTCTTTCAAGAAGCCATCGAGTCTCAATCTCTCTAAGTGCATCCCTTAAAGGGTGCACCGAGAAAAGGGTGGGTAGATGATTAGTGTTTCATAAGATTATTGTACCCTATAACACGTATTGTAACCAACACAAACATATCCTATACACTTACCTAAGATTTGACACCTCCTTTACATGTTCCTCCAAGCAATTCACTACCTCAAATAACCCCTACCTAAGCGAAAACCTATTTTTAAGTTTTATCGAATAAGGTCAGCCTAGGTCGACCCAATACTTAAAATAAGATTATCATGTTACAATATTAGGTCAACCTCAGATGACCCAATACAAGACTTAACTAATTTATTTATTTAATGATATAGGGTCAATTTGGCCAACTCTCTCAACTAAAACTTAGGAAGAGTTTAGGGTTAGATTTATCTATATATACACATCCATTTCTACCATTTCATAAAGAAATAAGGAGTAAATAATTATTTTTACATAGGTTTATCCATCATTATACTTAAATATCATTTCTTAGGGTTTTAATACTACATTTGGAGATATTAAACTTGTCTTGTGGAAAAGTATTTTGGATGCATAAGAGAAGTTGTTATCCTTACAGACCATAATAAATTTATTTGAAGCACCTTGGCCATGGGGGAGATTGAGGTTAGATGAGTTCATATTCAAAGATAAGTATTCCTAACTCTTTCTCTTCCTTGTTAAAGTCTATAGATTTGTGTTTGTTAATTTATATGCTTCTCTTTCCATGTATTAGGATTTTCTCTACATTGACTTGAGTAGAGATCTTCTATGCATGTTTAGTTTTATGTTTAATACCCCCATTTTGTGCCACATTATTTTGTGAGAACTAGGTTAGATTTTACTTTACTTTGTGATTTATTTGTGAATAAAGAAACATATAACCTAGTTAGGGTTATCGCATGGTGTTATTTGACTAGAGGCTTTAAAACCCTCTCTAGTGATATTATTTTGTTAAGGGACCCATTAGTTAGGTAATGACCCTATTTTTTAAATGTACCAAAAATCAAAATGGATAATGTGATTTATTTTATATGAGCTAGGACTTATTTGTATATTATCTTCACTTTCCATTGTACACAAATAGACTTAAAGGGAAAATTACAAAACAAGTGGAGATCCAAATAAGCCAAGAGATTCAAATTTATAAAGATGCAACGGGATTTAACATTGATGTTCCCAACTCCCTGATTAATAGATATTTGTTAAGAATGAATCATGTTCTCATCAAGATGTTCTTAGGGACTAAACCAAATATTAATATTTTTAGAAGATGGGTAGAGAGGAAGTGGTTTCCAAAAGGAAATTTAGAGATATATGCAATGACAAATGGATTCTTCCTGATTCATTTCAATAATGAGGAGGATTGTTCTAGAATATTAGTGGGAAGACCTTGGTTTTTTGAGAGATTAGGTCTCTAACTAAGGAAATGGAGTATTGGATTTGATCCAAATAAGGAGGATATTAATCTAATGCCAATTTAGGTCAGGATTCTAGGATTACTATTGGAATTTTGGGAGGAGGATCTAATGATAAACATTTAAAAAAACATTGGGTACCTAATATCCTTTGATGTTGCTACTAAGGATAGAACTATATTTATTCACATAAGGTTATGTGTGACTACATTTATGAATCAAGAACTTCCTAAATCCATAAATTTGAATTATAGATTTGAAGAATGGGTTCAAATAATTGAATATGGAGGCTTAAATTTCAAATGCATTATATGCTAGAAGATGGGGAACATTACTAATTTCTTCCCAAATTGAATCATGAAGGGAGGTAGAAATAGGGGGAAAACATAAACAAACTTGGTAAAAGAAAGCAATGGAGGAGGATGAGAAATAAGCCCCTAGTTTCCCCATTCTTGAGGATGGATTGAATGGACTAATTTTAATAGATACAAAACTAATAGAAACATAAATTGAAGCATAAGCCTTAAAGGATATGCATACTCAATTTGATAAATTATAAAACAAGACAAAGGAAGATAGAAATAAGCATAATATAAAATAGGTAAGGATTTTCAAATCCCTAGGATATTGGGTAAATAAGAGCTAAATTTTATAGAAGGTAAAGGGAAATAAGGTAAGTTGGGTGATAATCTCAAACTGGAAACCAAAAGGAGGATATCACTAGTTGTATACAAGATGATCAAGTTAATAATATCAGTTCTTCACCAATTTCTTGCATATCACCTTGTTTGGATAATAGTATGGTTTCTCCTTTTTTTAGATTAATAATGATATGGTTAAAGGTTTTTTGTAAGAAAATGTTAAATAAGTTTCTCCTTGTTCTTTGAAATCTTTGGAAGTAAAATTTGAGATCCTCTAAGAGAAGGAAAGGAAAAGAATTTAAAGATGTTTCAAATGTAACTAAGATATTTATGAGTAGCATTGTAGATGTAGGTTATAATAAAAAGAAAGGAAAACCTTCAAAATAAGAGAACCTTAAGAAGAAAACAAAACAAAATATTACTAACAGAATTTAGAGCACACTTCTAGTAAAGGGAGAGAAATATCTATCTTAAATAAATGAATTTTATTACATGGAATATTAGAGGTCTAAATAACAAGAATAAGCCTAGAGTTTTTAGGTATTTAAGGAAGAATAATAATCCTACTAATATTTTTATTCAAGATACTAATATGGTTGATGATATGTTAGTTGATATCAAGAAAAAAGTGTGGAAGGAATATTTTGTGGTTGGTGCCAGTTCTTCAAGTGCTTCTAGTGGACTGGACACTTTTTTGGATAATAATTTAATCAAAGGGTAAATTTTGTTCAAAAATCCCTTTCATTTGGCTATGGTTTTTACTAATGTTGAAGATCACACTATGTAGAAATTTTAAAATATTTATGCACCTAATACCCATATTAGGCACATAAATTCATGGAATGAGCTTACTATTTTTAGACAAAGTTGTGGTAATTTGTTTTGGATTGTATTTGGTGACTTTAACAATCAACTTTATCCTCTAGAGAATAAAGGGCGCATTCAATATTATAAGGACAATATTGGAAGATCTATATGAGTTTATAGCTAGTAATATTGTTATTGATATGGAGCTTAGAGGTTCCTCTTTCACTTAGACCAATCAAAGGATTGGCAAGAAATTTAGGTTAGACTTGATAGAGTCTTTATATCCTATGATTGGATACTAAAACAAGCCTTTTGTCTTTCTTCCTTACCTAGGATAGGTTATGACCATAATCCCCTATTACTTAATGTGAATGGAATTGATAAAATTAATATAAGTTCATTAAAATTTGAACACATATGGTTGAAACATCCTAATTTGAAAAAGAGAATTAATGAATGGTTGAGTGTTCATATTCTTGGAACAACTATGTTTAGAATTGCTAAAAATAATTAAAAATTTAAGAAAAAACATAAGAGTCTAGAAAAAAGAATTTTTGGCAATATATTCTCCAAAAATAAATAAATTGATGACTGATATGGTTCAGTTAAAATATCAAATTGATGTCAATGGTATGGATCAAGGAGCTTATGATAGAGAAAAATAAATTTTGAGTGAATACCATTAGATCACTACTAGGGTGAAATTATCTTAGAGATAAAAATATAGACTATTATGGCTAAATAATGGAGATATAAACACAAATTTATTTCATTTCATCACTCTCAAACATATAAGTCATAATATAATAATGGAAATTATCAAAGAGAATGGGGAAATCAACTTTGATTAACAGGTTATTAAAGAGGAAGTTGTCTAGTATTTTATGAATTTCTTTGATTCCAATGTTGGGACTAATGATTTTGTGGTTTATAAATTCATAAATAATATCCCATGACTGATCTCTCAAGAAGATAACAAAAAACTAACCAATCCTATATCCATGGAAAATTTTACAGTCATTGTTTTCATGATGCAAAAATACAAGGTGTTGGACTGGTGGCTTTCTAATAGCCTTTTTCTAGAAATATTGAGGGATCATTAAGTGGGACATTACTATAGCTATGGATGAATTCATTTCTACTTGTAAAATTCTTAGGGAGTTGAATAATACTTTCATATTTTAAATCTTAAAGAAGAATGGTAATCCATACTTCAAATGCTTTCTCCCCATAAGTCTTTGTAATATGATCTACAAGGTTTTTTCTAAAATTATCTTTATAAGAATATAACCATTGATCAAGAAGATAGTTTCCAAGAAATAGGGTTGGTTTGTATTGGGTAGACAAATTCAGGATAGTATTATAATGGCCCATGAGACAATGTATTATATGGATAAAGGAAATTAGGCTAGTATGATTGCTAAACTAGATATGAATAAGTCTTATGATAGGGTGGAGTAGGAGTTTTTGGATAGAGTTTTCTTTAAATATGGATTTCATCCCCATGTTACGAAGTTGATTCACACTTGTGTTTCTATTTTATGGCTATGTTCTCAGTGTTGATCAATGGGTACTTGCAAGCTTATTAAAAACTAAGATAGGGATAAGGCAAGGTGACCCCTTTCCCCTATTTGTTTTATTATTATATAAAAAAATTAGTAGGACCTTATCTATTACCTTTAGCCAAGGAAGATTGAAAGGCTTCAAAGTAACAAGAGATGTAAAACCTCTTCACATCAATCATTTTTTTATGATACCATCACTTTAATTATTGATACTATTAAAGAAGATAAAATAACTCAAAAATATCATTAATGATTATGATGAGGCATCTAATCAGAAGATTGACTTTGAAAAAAAAATCCTTCCTTAATACCCTTCGAGAAAGACAACACAAAATAACCAATATTATGGGTTTTTATATTAGATAACTTCCATCTACGTACCTTGGGATGCCTCTTTTCATTTTAAATCTACCTCAAAATGGTTGTAACTCTATTTTTTATAGATACAAAAGGAAATTAGATGGATGGAAAGGTGTTATTATCTCCCAAATAGGTAAGCTAATGCTAATCAAGAGTACTCTTTAGGGTTTGGGAGTTTATTTAATATCTTTGTTTAAAATACCTAAGAATATAGTAGAGTAGACTGAGAGGATTTAATAAAGGTTTTTGTGGATAGGATTGAAGGATAAAAATATAATCCCAATGGTTGTGTGGGACAAGGTTTGTATACCAAAAATCTTTGGGGGACTTGGGATTCATAAGATCAAGTATATGAACAAAGCCCTTATATCTAAGATAAAGTGGATGTTTATCAAGGATTATAACCTTTTGATGACTATTCATAAAGCTAAATACATGGATTCTAGAGAGATGAATAATATCCTTTATGATGATCAATTCATTAGATGTTCCTTCTTCTAGAATTTTTTAATCGACAATAGTAATATCTTGAACAAGGTTTTAAATGGAAGGTTGGGAATGGATCTAGAGCATTTTTTTAGGAGGACTCTTTATCTTGATATTAATTTAATGAGTTATAGCCATGGTACCATATTATATAACCTCTTAAAAGGATTTATGGGACTACATTTTTAATACTATATTTAGACTTTTTTGGGAGGAAGAGAATGGAAACAACTGGTCATAGATAATCTAGATATCTAGGCTATCTCTATTTTGAATGATTTAGATTATTTTATGAAATTCATTAATATTATTAATCTCATAAAATATTATGTATTAGTATGGATTTATTCCTTTGGTGGAAAATACAATGTCAAATCCTGTTATTTTTTAGTGATAAATATTATCTCGAATGGTTTTCATTGGAGAAAATTATGGATTAAGGAGTTGATACCTAAAATAAATATTTTCATTTTAATAAAAGTGAAAAATAAAAACCTTTCTATAGGTAATCTCCAAAAAATATTAAATATTATGATTACTAGATGTGTTTTATGTGAAGTAAATATTGAATCTATGCAATATTTGATGTTAGAAAGCCATTCTACTTTTAAAGTATGGGGCTTCATTTTGAGAAATTTATAGACTTGTTGGGCTCAACCTTATTTTGTGATAAAATTGTGGGATATATGACAACCCACTTTTAAAAATTAGTATATTCATAACATATAGCAATTAGGTATACCACATGTGTTATGGGATCCTTGAAATGAGAGGAATGGTAGAATTTTCAAAAATAATAAGAATTCTAGCAAGTCAGTGGCTATGAGAGTGAAAGAGTTGTTCATTGAAAATTTAAATAGAAATAAAATGGGGAAGATGTATAAATTTAATGAAGAACAATTAAATATTACTAGTAGTTGTAATCTTATTAAATTGACCGGTCTGGTGTAAATCTTGTAGTGGAATTAATAAAGTGATGTGGAGTGTTTTGTCTCCTACTTGGGTGAAATTGAAATTTGATGGGGCTTAGAAAGGAAATATGGGATTATATGGATAAGGGTTATTATTTTAAATAATAAGGAGGAACTAGTATCAAATTTTATAGGGAACATGGGAATTCAAACTAACCATTGAGATGAAGCTTTGGCATCACTCTAGGGAATTCAGTTGGTAAAAGAGATTAGAGTTAGATAGTTTGTAAATGAAGATTATTCCCTCAATATAATTAATTATTTTTCTAATAAATGTGAGGTTAATTGGATTATAAAATATATGATGGAAGAATACCATAACATAATAATCTCATTTGAGAATGTTTGTATTCATCATATCTACAGGGAAGGGAATAAAATCATTGATTAGTTTGCAAATGTGGGAGTGGTTTCTTAGAATTTAAATAAATGGGAGATAAAGGAGGAATCGTCTAATGCTTTTCTAAAAAATATTCAAAGGACAAATATTAGTTATAAATAAGGGGAAATTTTGAAACAACAATAAAAGGAAAATCTAACCTCATTAATCCTAAAGTGAGGTCTTTGGGAAGCATGACATGTAATCATATTATTGATAAGGATGATGATTTTAATGTCTTAATGAGTAATGATGATAATATGTATTTCCATATCAATGATTATGGATTGTATGATGCCTGGGTGGTTCAAGTTATGAGTGTCTTCATTGTTTATCATGATTGATTGAGAGGAGTCTACATGATCATTTTAAATAAACTAACTATAGTTGATAGTGGTAGTAGCAAGGAAAATCCCAAAGCTAAGAAGAGATAAAATTTATTGAGTACTATTCAATCTTGAGCTAAAGTGAGAGGAGACTTATGTAGAGTGGAGTTGTCCTCGATGGATTCCTTAAAGAAGAAGATTGAATTATGAGAAGTCTTGTGTGAATAAGGTTTTTCCAATCTTATTCAGAGGATTAAAGGCTATGACCCATACATCTCAGTCTAATCTACCAAGATTTGGGTTAATAAATTTGTTTGGATGTGAGGTGTATGCATGGAAGTTTTGGAGGAGATTATTGGCCATGTGACAAACATGAAAAAGATGGTTTAAAATGTTATAAGTCTATGACTATAGATAATAATGAAGATAAGGAAATTTTTTTGAAGAGGGAAGAGAAACCAATTGAGTTTTAAGGGGGGATATATTTGGTACTCACTCCCTCATCCTTTTGATTAAATGATCAAGCAAGTAATGAAATTAATTAAGTTTTAAGGAAGGTATAGACTGTGTTTGTATATCACTTTGTTTTCTTAAATTATTTCAGACATGATGTTCCCATGAGTTTACCTTTTTTACATTTTTCTCTATAGAAAATTCTATTAAATAATTCCAAATGGATAAAATGGATTTCCCTTTAAATCAGGCATTTATCTTCCTTTCATTTAATTTAACTATGTCCTAAAAGGGGGACCTACTCCAAGTTTAAAATCATTTCATATGGATGGTATAAATGCCAAAAAAATTGGTTTGAGAAGTGGGTATAAAGGGAAATAACTCAAATTTGTTGGTAGTAAGATGCTTAACAAAGATAAGGATAAGTTAGAGGTAGAATTTGGTAAAGACTTAGATAGATTAGAGGATAATACTACATCCTTTGAAAATATGATAGAGGAAGTGTCTATAGGACTCTATTTGTTGAAAGGTCAAAGCCCTAAAATCATGAATAGGATTCATTGAGGATAAATCTAAAGGTTAAAATAAGGTGAATGATGATCTTGACAATTTAGTTACATATAATAGTAGCCATGACAAAATTAATTCCATCATTGTCAATATGAAGCTTCACAAGGGTATCCTCAGGTGGTTCATAGAGGGTAATAAACCAATAAAAGAATCCCATAACATCTTAAAGGTGTAATTTGATGATAACAAACAATATTTTAATGAAGCAAAGATAAAATTTAAGAGGCTGAAGGAGAAATCCGTTATCTTGGAAAAGGATAATGAGATGATATAAAAGAACATAAGGAGCCTGGTATAGTTTAATAAGGTCATAATTAAAAATTATTTTAATAGCTTAGTCAGTCTTAAACAATTTCTCAAGAGGAGACAAGAGGAATCTAGGTTAAGTAAGCCAGACAAGAAGGCTAAAATTGTTTCTAAAACAAGGAAGAAGACCTAGAAATTAATGGTATGGGACACATGGAAACGATGTTGAAGCACATGGCTGATACTTAGAATTATTCCCTTGTTTAGATTTATAATTAAGTGGTTGGTTTTTAGCTATCAGTGCATATTTTTTTAGATATTTATAGGTGATTTAGTTATTTTTATGTAGTTATGTTGTCATCGATGCATCATTGAGGCTTTTTTAGTAGACCATTAATTTATTATCTAGTTGTTATGGTTGGTCTATTTGTATTTTGTAATAGGGAAGGGTCCTTGAAAAAACCCTTTAGAAATAATAATAAAAATATTATAATAATATGTAACCACCACATACATGTCAAAATAACACAATCAATTAACCATTTACAAAATATAACCATAATCATCATGACATTAACAAATATTTATCAACTATCCACAAGGCACCCATAAAACTAGTTTCCACAACCATATTGCAAGCACATATATCTAATATATAAACATAATAAAATTGTGTACCACATGATAAATGTCATAACCATAATTATTCACATATATCAAAATCAATGATAAATATGATCTCAAATGTGTAAACATAATCCATGTCAGAATGGAATTGAATGCTAAATCATTTGATATCATAGTCAAACATGTATACCAAATTAAACATCATATCAATAATAAACATATGTATCTAATGAAATATAAGCAAATGTAAAGTATCTGAGCACCCTGTACTAAAATATAATAATATACTAATAAAGAGGCAAATAATAAAATTACAAGATATATGAGGATAATAAGATTTGGGACCTCATATCCCCTAAATTATAATTTAATTCCTCTTATAATTCATTGAAAGAGGTATGGATATAATATATTTAATGGAGTAATAACCTTCCAAGTGGTTATTGCCACATTGTATTTATCACACTAGACTCTAAATTGGTTTTATGCTCTAAAATGTCAATATTATCTAATTTAATTATATATTCTCCACCTATAATGTTATCTAATCTAAGATATGATATGAACCCAAAACATAATACCTCAAAAATTAAATATGGAATACATCATGGTTACATGAAAGGTTGGGTGGAAAGGTTAAGTGGTAGGAAATTGACCTGATCCTCCCTATAACCTAAAATAGGCCCACATAGTGTTGTGCAAGATATGTGCCTTTTCCATAGTGGATAGGGATCTTATGTGGTTTCACTCTAAAAAATACCTTGTCTTTAACCAATAAGTGTTGATCTAATATTTTTTGCATCGACATAATTATTTTAAAAATCATACACCTCTTAAAGGTGTTGTCTAATGAGAACCATTTTCCTCTTCATATCTTACAACAATGTATAACTAATAAAAACATAATCTTCAATCTGATCCTAGATCAAAAGAGTTCTACATAATCTACCATATAACACATTAAGGCTACATGTTAATGTAAATATGTAGCTAGGGTTTTAGGAAAAATTTACCGGGTAGAGATAGCCCACCTAATAATATAAGTGATCCATCACATCCATAAGTAATATTTATTCTATAAATTGATTCACCCTCTCTATTTTTTCATTCATTTTATGGTGATAATATGTGCTAGAGTTGAGATAAGTTCCCAAAACCTATGAAAAATTGTTCCATAATATTTTTTTATACAAAAAATAATAGTCAAATATGATCTTCTAGGGTATACCATCTAAGAACAATCTAGTCACTATCATGGTCCTGTGCAAGGTCTTGGTGGGTAAAACCTAGGCCAAGTTGGTCAATTTATCAATGATAACCATAATGGGATCATGTCAACATGTAAAATTGGGAAGAAAAAGAAAAAAATCCATAAAAATTATATTCCAATTCTAGTCAAGAATCTCATGGAGATACATAATTAATGCACAATGTTAATGATCTACCTTAGCTTGTTGAAACTCAAGATCTAGTGACACAAATCAATTATATTTATATGCAAATCATCCTAAAAAAATAAATAAATTGTATATTTTTTACCATTTTTTGACCCAAGATGAGAAAATAATGGGTTCGATAGGCCTTCATACAAAATAATTGACACAAATATCAATATTTGGGTATAAATATGTTCCACTTAAATTGTGTAAAAAAACCATTTGAATCAAGGGGGTAAATGGTTATTTTTTCCCAAAAGACCCTCTCTAACTCCATTTTACATAACGTATCTTAATAAAACCTATCATATAAGAATCACTCAAGGATGGGACCCCTCAAATTTTTCCTCACAAACATTGATGTTAACTGGTATTGCCATTTACTATGGGTATATATAACCACATTGTATTTTTTAGTGATATTTTGGATATTGAAATGATATTCACAAAGGAGATATATCCAAAATTATTGATGGTATTTGTGGTTAGCTTGCATCAAAATTTTACATAGGCTCAAATGGTAGATTATGGAGTTACAGTTAATGTCTAAATGAAGAGACGCCTTGGATCAAACAACCTTCATAATTATCTAGTAGAACACACATAATAATAAGAATACAACAAAAAAAACTCAGTTCTTTATTTGATTTCAAAGAATGGAAATACAAATTATAAATAAACTAAACTAATATTAAATATTAAATTGGATTCATTAAAACATAATATCCTCGTATCTTTACTTTCCTTTTTCTTTTTTTGTAAGTATAACCATCTCTAAAAAATACTACATATGATCCTTAAGCTCTTTGACTAGATGACTCAAGTTTAGGGGAATGTTTATATAGGAATAAGACCCACTTACCTACATTAATGCTCTCAAGAACCCACTACAATAATTAAATATTTTTAACACATCAACATACACTACAAAAACTACATGTAAAATATAATTCCAAATCACCCTAACACATTATAGCGTTATATACCATGACTAAATTCAACATGGAGTGACATTGATTGAAATCACAACCACCTTCCATGATACAAGGAATAAAAATTCACATATGAACTTATAGATTCAGTTATGTAGAGATTATAACCTCATAATGATTAGTTTGATTTTTTCACAAACATAAGATGCAATAAGAGTCCTTACTCATTGATCCTCATTTTGTACTATTGTGCATAAAGTTACCTCATCTAAAATCATAAATTTCACAATAAACTATGTGTAGTAGAACCCTTCAACATTAGAAGACTCCAAGTTTTGTACTTTGCATGAAACAAAGCAAGTAATTTTTTAAATGATTTGTAAGTGGCTGCAAACTATGCACACCAACATGGTTGCAATGAATAATAAACAAAAAAATATATGCATGTGCATAAAGGATACATGAAATATAAATAATTAATACTTTAGTACAAAATAACCACATGTTTAAGGAACACTCAAAAATCATAGTATTAAATTTAGGAATGGAGAGAGAGGAAGGTGGAGCAAATGTTGAAGACCCTCAGCAATTTGAATTTCCTTTTGAGTGGGAAAACTAGAACACCCTTGAGGACACTAACATAAAGTCAAGACATGTTAATATAAACACAAATAATAGTTTGGAATTCAACTCAACTCTGCATAATGAAATTCATGGTAATTCTATGGTGGCTAAGGGTTTGAGAATGACTGATATTCCCTTTGTGCTAGTTGACAATAATGATAACCAACTGGATGCCAATGGATCTCATTTTTCTGATACACCCCCTTGTCTTGGGTTGGAAAAGTGAAAGGAAAATGACTTATGGTACCTAATTTATTGGACCTCCAAATCATTCCATTATTTGAAAACAATGAGGTATGCATCTCTATACCTAATTTTATGGTAGAACAAGCCAATGTGGAATTAGAAAATTCCATATTATCCAAGTTAAATGGGTTTTATGCAAATATTAACTCCTTTAATATCTAGGAAAATATAAAATGGAAGCCCAAAGGACACCTAGAGGTGGTTTCTTTAGCCATAGGTTTCTTTCTAATTAACTTTTCAACCCAAGAAGACTACATCAAAGTCCTCTTAGAAGGACCTTGGTTTATGGGCAAATCGATCATTTCTATTAGATGGTGGAAGGTAGGTATGAATCTTAGTAGTACTATGATGAATAATGTTTGATGTGCGTACTTCTCTTGGAAATCCCCTTGGAGTATAGAAGTCATCATGGCTATCATGAGAGCATTGGGACAACCCATTGCTATCAACCCAATCACCTTATCTCATAGAAGGATGGTTATGGCTTGGGTTTATGTCTTCCTGCCTATGGATAAACTACTTATTCATCAGATCAAAATCAAATCCAAATATGGTGAGTGGTCACAAAATATAGAGTATGAAAAAAAATATATTATTTATCCTCATTGTAATATTTTGAGCCATTTGCAAAAATATTTCCCTAAGAATTAGGTTCCTATATCTCCTAAATAAGTTTGGACCTAGAAACCTACCTTGATTTTGGCTCAGAAGACTAATTCAACTTTAAAGATTAGGATGAAGAAAGCTTATACTGGTGCAAAACATTTAGGATCCTCAAAAGGGACATTGTTTAAAAAAATGTTTTCTCTCTACTTGACACTTCTCTTGGTTTTAATCCTCAAGTTGACCCTAATCTCCTATTGGAAAGCCCATCCTACTCTCCCCAGCTTTAACCCCCCACCCAAGCCCTCAATATTAATTTAGATGGTGATGGTCACTCTCCCCAAGTGTCCCTTACATCTTGTGAACTATATTCTTTGGAAGACTGACCCTTTATTGGGCCTTGTTGATCCTTTGGTGGAGTCCCTCCTTTCCCCTTTCAGGTCAAGCCCCGAGCTAAACCCTCCCCTTTTGGTTGAGATCCTAAAATCCACCTACATGACTCCCCCTTCCATTTTACACGTGTAGTCCTTTAAACATTCCCGTATTCAACCCCATCCCCTATCTCCCCTGGTAAACCCTCCCTTGGATTATGATCAGCCTCTAAAACATGGCTCCTCAGAAGTAGCCCAAGATTTGGCTTATAAGATCCCACTTTTTACTACACCATCTAGTTCTAAATATAGGCCTCCCATAGATGAAGTCCTGATAAAATCTCCTAATAATCACATGGGGATTCCCAAAGATAAGGGACTATGTTATTCGAGCTCAACAATCCCAATTAATCAAGAGGATGGGTTAATAACACAACCCAAGAACATAAAAGAGAAATAAAGATACTGTTGGAATCTTTCCAAAATCAACTAACATATCTCCCCAAATGGTAACATGAAATATTGAAATAGAAAAATAAATTGCAAAGGGTTCTCAAGAAACCCTTAAAATCACCATAGATAATAAATGAATATTCTTACATGGAATGTTAGAGGGTTAAACAACCCCAAAAAGAAGAAGACCCTCTGCAATACGAGAAAAAGAAATGATCCTACAATTTTTCTCATCTAAGAAACAAAAATGTTTGAAAACACTTTAAGTTTATCCACTAATAATGTTTGGATAAATTTTAATGTTGTAGCCTCTAGATCTAGGGGAGCCTCAGAGGGCCTTGTAATTTTTTGGAATCCAAAAATTTTAGAAGGTTTTTTACTTTTAAAAACCAATGGCTAGGTCTCTATCCTTTTTAGAGATATAGCCAACAAAGATGAATGGATTCTATCCAACATATATGCCCCAAACTCCAAAAATGCATGAATGAAGTTATGGGAGGACTTCCTTTCATTCTGAAAACTTATGAAAGTTAGAATTGGATCATTGTTGGAGACATTAATAACTCTTTTACCCCCAAGGTAAAATGGGGGACTAATATATCTCACTAAAAGCATGTTAGATTTTAATGAGTTCATTACATGAGTGGGTTTTATGTATGTGGGTCTCAAAGGAAACCCATACACCTAGTCTAATAGGAGGATGGAAGATAACTTGATTCAGGTCCTCATTGATTGAGTCTTGATTTCTCTTAATTGGGACATCCATTTTACCATAAATCTCTCTTCACTACCTATAATTAGATCTTATCATAACCCCCTATCTTTTGAAGGTGAAAGTGTATTCACCTAAATTTGCTCACCTCAATAATTCTACTAATTCCATTAATTTAACCTATAATCACATTCCCTAGCCAATTAATTAATATCCCAACCCCTACATCAAATTCCATACATATCATAAACCTTATTCTACCCTTGTAACCAATTAATCAGTTTCATTATCCCATTAAATAATCCTACTTACCTATTAACCTACTAATTAATCCACTTGCCAGTTTAAAAATACCTTTTACTCACCTACCCATCTAGCACCCTACTAAACTAGATATTCCTAAACCCATATGTCTTAATGAAGATTATATAATATATTATAATTTAACCCTTCTCTAAAATCCTCTGTTCTAGAGATTTCTAAAGAATTAAAAAATTCCTAGAAAATCCCCAACAATTGATCTCAATGAGCTCAAGATTAAATTTGAGCCATTGATTTTCCCTTCGATGGATTATATAAACAATCCATACCTCCATGACCAACTAAATTTAAACTTGGAATCCTTGAGAGAATAATTTCATCCATTCTTGCATTCCCATAGCCATTTTAAAAGCCATCAAGAAGCCATTGAAGCCATTGCCAAGCATAATCAAACAATCCAACAATCTATTCATTTTACCCTCAAAGTCAATTTGGTAATCTTAAAAGGGATCTATAAGAGACAAGATGATAGTAAGTGATACTAATGTAAGTATCTAATTGTCTCTTTATCCTTTTCTTTGAATTTGCTTGCAGTTTGGGTTTTTATTACTAAAACTAGTAATATAGGAATAATCTAAAATACAATCAAACATTTGGTGACCACGATAGGACCTTCTCCCTAAATCTAACCCCTGAGCTTGATAGAATTAATTTATTAGATTACAAGTGTAATTGAATGAGAATAAAAGTATGGATGTGACAAAATAATCATTTACAAATGAGTTACGATATTGCATTGGTATTCATGATATTGTAGTCAAAGTATTACAATAATTTAAGTGATATTGCATTAAACATGAATTTAATTGATAACGGTCTCATTTTTGGTAGGTTGTTACCTTAGTGCAATATCATTACTTTGAAAGTAGTGACATTACCCTAATAATTGTGATATTGTGTTACTAATCATAGTTTTACAAGATTTTTAAGTTGATCTATCATAGCTACTTCTTTGTTATTTTTAACCTCTATGCAGTCTCATTTACCTATTTTGTGTTTCTAGGAAGGGTTTATATATATTATGTGTGTATTAAATAGGTTTGGTCAATAATCTGACATTTGATTTTCTAAAGCATGATCTCATCATTTCAAGACTTGTAATTTTGACCTATAAATTATGATATCATCATCATAAGTTATGATATTATAATTTCTATCCAAACTAGTTAAAAACTATCCTATTAATCTCTGATATGTAGGTATAAGTCCATAATTCTTTACTTTTAGGACATATTAGTGATCATATAATCTCTTTAACAAACCAATCTAACTATTTTGAGTTTGACTATTTGAGTTTTGGCTATGTTCTTGAAAAGAGTTCTCCTGAGCTTGTTATGTATATGTTGATAGGAAGAGAAGGTATAAATAAAATCATCTAAAAAAATTGAATGGTGCATCATTAACCTTTTGTCCGTTGCTACAATACCACTAATTAAGAAGTAGTAGTTTTGATTAGTAATATGTGATATGCTTTACTAGTAGCAACATTACAATATAATAATTTTAGGGTGCAATTTTGTTCACTATTTGAAAATTTTAGTTGATATTCAAGGTAAAATGATAAAGATACTTTACTATTCTAGTTTGTTCATTTTTATAAATAATCTCATCTAGATATCCTTCTACTAAAATTTTTAATACATAGCTAGAAACTTTTTAATCTACTCTAGCTATCAAAAGCATCTACATTTCTTGAAACATTTGGGATAATCATCTAGTTATCTACATTAATTAAAATTCCTAAATTTTATAGTTTTAGACTTTGTTTCAATACCACTAATATTGAATTAGTGACATCACATTAACAGTCATGGTTTTACACTAACATTCATGATTTTACATGAGCCTTTTTACTAACTATCATGGTTAGGTATCTATTGTAATATTGTAACTCATGATATATAGTTTTGTAGGATAGTTATGATATCATAGTATCTGGTTATGATTTTTCTTCGAACTGAATATGTAGGTAAGGTTTTGCAGGGAATAGTGATTTTGTCTTGAATCAGACCACTAACTCTTATTGTGTAGGACTTCTCAAGATAATGTCATCCAATTTTTTTTCCTAACCCTTGTGTTTGGAATAGGGGTGCCAAAACTTTATAATTTAGTCTTGTTACTTATATATATCATGTGTTGTGTGATTTGATTGTTCATTCTTGTGTTTCCTCACATAGTTAATTAATTAGGAAAACTTATTCATTTTGTTTCTTGTTTGTTTTCAATCTAGGATAACACATGACATGGAATTCATCCCCACATATGGGCTTAGTCAATAGGGGTTAGTTTCATGGATTTCATCAATATGAATTTGATGAAACTCAATGTTTTGGTAGAGTATAAATATTAGGGACAATTATCTCTAGGTTAAGCAATTGACCCCATACAGGTCTCTGTGAAGGGGAATAATTAATTCTCTAAATCAAGCATTAGATAACACCCTATATGGAATTGGTCCCCATCTTACCTAGTGTATATTAGATACTCCCATAGAAACCTTTGTGTAAACCTAGTTTAGGACCCATTAATCATAATAAGCATTTTATTACTAGAGTCAATATCAGTTCCTAAGAAGTCATTAAGTGTAGATGGGGTTGAGAGGGTTTAATTGATTCTGTAATGGGTCATCAACCTAAAACCTCACCTATAAAGCCTTTATATGTTTCAAATATCAGGTTACACACCCTTTTTATCTTATTAAATTAGGACTTATGGTTGAGTGTGTTTTTTGTGTGTCATGTTTAAACCTGTGTTGTTTGTGAACCAAGTCAGTCAATCCCATTTTTATTATAAAACACCTAGACACCCTTAGGATAAATCCCATTCTAAAACCATGTCAAGCATTCATCTCATATCCTCCATTCACCATATTTGGATACAACACTACATCTTGAAACCAAATCTTATTGATCACCCATCCCTACAATCTTCATTACCATCATTTGACTAGGTATTATCAACAACATAACATTGACAAGTCTTTATTCTATCACCCATCACTTTTTTATCATTTTCCTCTTCATACTTATCACCCATCCAGTCATCCCTTTTCTAGTATAAAAGGTAATTGATCACACCATCTCCTTAGTCTCCTTGATAGATTAAACCCTTGTAAGGTTTTGGATTTTGGTAATTCTTGGTCATTTTAATCTTCATATCTATTCAAATCTAAAATCATCACATTTCCAAATCATCTTCTTTGACCAATCCTAGATTTGATTTATAGACCAAATTAATATTCAATGCCACATAATCTCTTATCACTTTTTCACCCTCATCATCCATCATGCCAATGAGAAATCATGCCCAAATCCTTTGAATGAGATAAGGATCCAACCAAGAGAATTAATTATTATGGAATTTATGTGATTCACACTAAGATAATGATGATACACATAGTGATATGAACACTCTCATAGGATAAGATAACCGATTCACAAATGACTTCTTCCATAGTGATGAAGTTAGAGCATGATTTGATTAGTATATATATGAAAACCATGACCAGATTCTAACACATGTCATTTAAATGGGGGGCACACTACCCCCAAGATTTAAGTTTAATATTTTTCAACATTTATTTCACCCATCCACTTAACCTAATACTCCCCATCAACATGTCCATACTAATCAACCACCTGAAGAAGAGGGACTTGTGGACCATGAACAAGAACTTGAAGACCAAGAAAAATAAGTGCCTCTCCAAAATAATTGTATAAAGGCTAATAATATACAAACCACCTTAGAGGATTGATTTGATTAACTAATATAATAAATGAATTCCTTAGCCTCCCAATTTTGTACACAAAATCAATGACCATCCTCCCCGAGACAAAATATCCATAAATCCAATAGACCACACACAAGTCATGCCAAAACCTCTAATCTTCTTGGGGATCCACCATTTACAAAATAATATAAAATGATGAAATAAAATTTCTAATAGATTGACCCTCGCACACAAGCAATGAAACATAAATATGAATATTTTTGCTCTTCTCTGTTAGACATGAGCATTCTACAAATTCCTTTCCCACCTCACTTTGAGGTACCCAAATTTGAAAAATATAGAGGCAATGGTGATACCCATGTTCATGTTCAAGATATTTATGTGGATTGACATGAGGCTACATATGATGATGCCTACCTACTAAGACTTTTCTTAAAGAGTCTCTCAAGACTAACACTAGAATGGTTCATGCATTTACCAAAGGGGTCCATATCTAGTTTTATATAATTAACAAAATAATTTGTGAGACATTTCTCATTCAACATAGAACATGATGTCTCCATTATATACCTCTAAAACACTAAATAAAATAATGGAGAAAGTTTGTCCTCTTTCTTACAACAATGGAAAAGCTTATCAAGTCACTTCTGATGCATAGTACGAGAAAAAGAGTCAGTCAAAATATTTGTTGACAACCTCAATGTAGAGCTGAAATATCAATTAAAACTAAAATTTTCTAAATCCTTTGATGATATTATCAAAAATGGGATATAAATTGAGATATCACTCATTAAAAAGGGAACAATCAAATTATACACCTTAAATGAACATAATCAACATCAAGAAAATTCATCCTCGGGTAAATCAAAGATCTTCAATAAAAATAAGAATGTTGTGGGACATAGATTTATAGAATCAAAACAACATGTTTAAATAGTACAAAATATAATTCCTATGGATCATCAAAATTTATCCTCCATTAGAGTGCCATGAGGTAAGCCAAAGCCTTGAACATGAAAAGGACCTATTACAAACCTAGGAGTGATTTTTGAAGTGGCCCTTTAGTAATTAATCACTGCTTACATGATTACTCTCATGAGATCCAACCTTTAGACAATTGGAAACCTCAACTTGATTGGTATCACAAGGATAAACTCTATCAATATCATAGAGTCAAAGGTCATGACATAAAGATATTTATGAAATTGAAATACTATATTCAAGATCTCATTGAAAAAGGAGATATTGAAGTAAAGGGGGAGAGTAATCCTAACCAGTCAAAAAATTGGTAGCTTGGTATTTATCAAGACCCTTTATCTAAGCATGGTCAAAGATAAAGGTAGCCACCTAGAGACCAAGGTCATGCATCCACTTCCAATCATACAAAATATCATACCATCCCATACCATTATGTCAATACCATCAAAATCTATATCCCCCAAGAGCCCACTCCACCATCATCTACCATACTAAAAATCAACTAGGCCATAACTGAATGCATAATTACCACATGGCATAGCAAAATTATAGTTCCCAAGGCATAACTAAAAGACCCATCTACATCCACATCTTAAAAAGTCAATATCTCCACAAAAGTCACCGTATCTTTTGACAAGCCTTATGATATAACCTAGCAACTCGAGAAGACTCCTGCTCAAATCTCACTCATAGATCTTCTTAAAACATCATCTATGTAACGAGAGATCCTCAATAAAGTCTTTACTGATCTAAAATTCCCCTGAGATATTAACACTAGTCAGTTCCAAGCATTAGTGGGTCATTTATCTCCTTTATAGAATATCATATTTAGTGCCTAGAATATGCCTCCCATTGGCCCACATCATGATTACCCATTATTCATATAAATATCCATCTCCAACCACCGCATCCATTGAGTACTCATAAATGGAGGGTCTACATTGAACTTGTGTAATCTAGATTTATTAAATAAATTAGGGTAATCTGAAGCATCTTTGGGGCCTACCTTAAGCATGATAAAGTCATATAATGACAATGAATGACCATCTGAGGCACCATCTATCTTCCCATTGCTATGGGACTTATGGTACATCAAACCTTTATTCACATTATGGATGTTGATTTTCTATATAATTTACTACTAGGTCATATGTGGATCCATGAAATGCAAGTAGTCCCATCTACTCTCCACCAATGTTTGAAATTACCTAATTATGGCATGGAAGTAACCATTATTGGGGAAATTAAACATTTTCATAGCTACCAAATGGGTCAATCCCAATCTTTATGCTATTATCCTAGCACAAATAACTTCACTCCAAATCCCATACCCACCTAATATGTACACCTTGATGATTTAGTGCCTACTTCTAATCCATTACCAGATGTCACTTGCCTTAAAATCACATCCACAGACTATGGGGAATATGAATATAAAACCTTTTTTTAGTTGATTTTACTCTTTCCCCATGTAGTTGTAGGTCCTTAGCTAGAAGGAATAACATTCTTATCAGCTATCATTTTGGATCAATAGCCTTTTCTAGTACATGAATATTATCATAAGAATATATTGATGAATCTGATGAATCATGGCTTATTCCATAAAATGAGGCCCTTATAATTCAAAAGCAAAAATACCCCTAAATTCATAAAATGTTATAAAACATGCATTATCAATGAAAAGGACTCGGGAGACATGAGCAAGGTAGGCTTAAGCCCATAAAAGTTTAAGAATGTCCACAATATCTTGGCTTAGGGTACAAGACTTTTAAAATTGACTTAAAAAATATCATTATGGATATTAATTCAGTCCCTATGGAGTCTTTATTTGATGAAGAAGTCAAGACATGATCTATTTATAGTCTTTATAAAGAGCTTACTGCCACAAACCTTTTCCACAATACCACTATCACCAACATCAACATATCCCTCCATTACCTTTCATTAATAGACTAGGATCAATGTCAGGAGATATTCTTCAACATATTTCAAAATGATGAGGCCATCTTATAATTTTTGGGAGCATGGGATTTCATGCATTTTAATGATCATAAGAAAGGCTTTTCTATTAATATTTTTTAGTCAACTTATTTTGGGGAACAACCAACATCCCTTAACAAAATTGAGAAATAGGAATATAAATAAGAAGAACCACCCCAAAATCTATAATATTTTCCACATATTTTAGATGAATCCAAATCTTATACCAAAATAGTCACAAATATCCCAGTAGATTTTGCTTCAGAGATCTAAGATTTACCATTGGCAGGATCAATCAACCTCTCTCATTAAGGAGGTGATTTCAGTCAACATTAAAACTAAAAAAAATCTTAAAATAGTCAAATTGGGGGCAACTCTTACACCTAAACAACACCAAATCATTATTGAGATACTCAAGGAATTTATAGATATATTTGTATGGTGTTATTCTGACATGCCAAGAATTGATACCTCCTTGGTTGTGTATCATTTATTTGTTCACCCTAATGCCAAACTAATCAAGAAAAAATTATGTAAGATGTACCCTAAAGTGTTCTTATTCATCAATGAGGAATTATAGAAATTCTTAGAAGCATGGTTTAACTGACCCATTGATTATTCTAATTAGATATCTAAAATTATCCTTGTGAATAAGCCACAAGGAGGGATTCGAATTTGTATTAACTTTTGGGACATCAATAAAGCATGTCCTAAATATGGAATACCTCTACCAAACATAGCTATGATCATGGATTCAATAACTGGGTATGAAATGCTGTCTTCATGGATGGAATTTTGGGCTATAACCAAATCAAAATCATTCTTGAGTATTAGTATTAAAAAAAAATTCATTACTCCATGGGGAATATTTTGTATCAATTCATGCCCTTCAATCTAAAGAATGTAAGATATACTTATCAACAAGTAATGACAATTATTTTCCATGATATGATGCATGACATTTAGAATATTATGTTGATGAAATATTAGGGAAGTTAAGACTTAGATATGAGCGTCATGTGGCTTTAATAAGGATATTTAAGCAGCTATGTGAATATAAAGTTAGGTTGAATCCAAAGAAATGTGTATTTGGCATTACCTATGGTAAGTTATTAGGGTTTATTGTATCCAGGAGAGGCATATAAGTAGACCTAGCTAAAGTCAAATCCATTATATAAATGCTTATTTCACGTAATCTGAAGTAGCTTAGGAATATTTAGGGAAAGTTACAAGTCATTCAGTAGTTTATCTCTCAGCTATTAGATAAATACCAGCCCTTCACTCATCTCTTGAAGAAGGAGGCCCGCTTTAATTAGAAATTTGACTATTATTAGGTCTTTGATAATCTTAATCAATATCTAAAAAATCCTCCTGTATTATCACCATCCGTTAGGGAAGGCCTCTATTCTTATATATCTCTAAAACACCTTGTGTAATAGGTGGCATTCTTACACAACATAATGATGAAGGAAAGGAGAAGGCAGTTTATTATCTTAGTCACATCTTGATTTCATATGAGTTGAACTATACTGCCATTGAAAAATCTTATCTATCCATTGTCTTCACTTCAAAAAATCTTCGATATTATATGCTAAATAGTCAAGTTTAGCTCATCACTAAAGTTGATCCTCTCAAATATCTACTATTAAAATCAGCCCTCACAGGACAAATGGCCAAATGGATAATGTTTCTTAGTGAATTTAACATCAAATATGTTCATTAAAATGCCATTAAAGGATAGGTAATTATGGATAAACTTATACAAGCACCTATTATAGATACTAAACCTCTTGTTATAGCCTTCCCAAATGAATCCATCATGAATACCAAAAAATATAGTGGCTGGAAACTATATTTTGATAGCTCTTTTATCATGCATGGATCAGGAGCCAATATCCTTTTAGTAACTCCACAAGAAGACCTTATCCCTAAGGATTTACAATTGGAATTTTTGTGTACCAGTAACATTTATTAGTATGAGGCTTTAATTGTTGGCCTCTAATTAGCCATCCAATGGAACATCCATCACCTTCAAGTATTTAATGAAGACTTCTAAATTAGAGATGAGAAATTACTCCCCTATAAGTATCTAGTAGATCAGTTAAAGCAAAAAATTTAGTCGATTAAATTTGAACAAGTACCAAAGGAGAGTAATAAGGTAGATGACTCCATGGCTACTATTGGGTCTCTCATCGACCTTCTTGAATATGTATTTAAAGGGAATTTTATGATTGAACATTTGGTTTTACTAGCCCATCAATCTCTATGAATTTATGCTATTCTTGATCCCAGTCTCCCCTAGTAACATGATATCTAAAACTTTCTCCACAATAATATCATTCCACCTAACCTCAATCACCATCAATGCAAGGCCTTCATTTATCACACTTCCCATTACACTATCCTTGGTAGTGTGCTCTATCATATAGGCTATAATGGGACCATGTTGAGATTCCTAACCTCACAAGAGGCTTGTTTTATGATCAAGGAGGTCCATGATGGTATTTATGATGGCCATGCCAGTGGAATGGCCCTAGCTAAGAAATTGATCAGGATTATATACTATTGGCCTACCATGGAATAGGATGCCTACCAATATGTGTGAAAGTGTGTAGCCTACCAAAAACATGGTAATCTTATCCATGGAACTACATAATAATTTTAACCTATTATGAGTCTATGGCCATTTTATATATGGGTGTAATATTAGTTTTTTTTTTCCTTTTAATTTAATTATCTACTAGAATTTAAAAAAATATAGGGTTTATGAGGAATACCTGTAGATAATAATATGGGTGCACATCATTTGAATCCAAACAATGTAGGAAATTATTTTTGGCTTGGAAGAATAATTTGCACATAATGAGACAACTATGACAAAATTTATTAATATATAGATAAGTGAGTTGCTTGGTTAGGAACCAATCTCAGGAAGTTATGAACTTTTTCAAGTGGATGTCAACTCATTATTTTCACAATTAAGTGGCTAATAAACACTAAAATTACAAAATAGAAAAATGTGATATAGATGCAATAACAAAATGATTATGAAATAATCTTCATTTAAACTATTAATATAAGCAAAGTATTTATCCCAATAAGCTTTAACAAAATTCACATCTTATTGTATAACATCTAATTGGTCATAAGTGGATTCAACTGAAGGAGAATAGACAATGGAAAAATTGCTAACTCAAAAGCTATGTCACTCTGGTTGCTAAATAAAGGTTGAGAGATGATGGGTAGATAAATGATATTAATTACATCATGTGAAATTCTAGTTAGAGTCATTTGCAGATAAATCCCATGTTTAGAAATGTAGAAGATCAAATCAAACTACATCTAAGATAGAGTTTTATGACTAAAGGGATTGGATTTAAAAAAAATTGTAGGAACTGATGTTGATCCTATAAAATCGGTGTTGATTCAGATGAATTAACATCAATTCTCTTAAAATTGCATAAGGTTATAAATAAAAAGCTAAAGGATGACTGAGGATATTCAAAAGGGAAAATGGGGATATCTGAGATGTCCTGATAATGGAATGAGTAGGAAAATACATAAATGAAATAAGAAATGAGATATTTAAAATAGATAACATACCTTGAAATAGATGCTAGTAGAGTATATTCTTTTTTTAAGTTCAAACAATCTCCCTGGTTCATGATGGCTATTCTGGACTGAGAGGAACCTAACTTTGTCAGTGTGGAGCTAGAGTTCACCTTTTGATTATCCTAAAGAAATCTAAGTAGAATTTCTAGATTGAAAAATTTTAGGGGCTAAATCAAAGGGTTACCTATGTATATATAGATCAATTTTGATTGAGAAAATTAGCATCAATCATGGGAGAATCATTACCGAATCACCCTTTTGGGTAAAAGTTTGCTTTGGTCCATTTTGTTTTGTTCTAACTATGGGGTTATTTAGGATTTTAAAAGTGTGGGTTATTTAGAACTATATTTATATGAGGGTAAGTTGTTGGAGGGTTGAGATTTATGGGTTGTAAATTAAATTTTGTTGGTTAAAAAGGTAAAATGGTAATTTGTAAAAAAAAATTGCCGAGTACCTAATGGTAATTAAACTATAAGATAGGGGTATTTAAGATGAAATAATAATAATAAAGGCATACAACACCAAATAATTCATATATAACATGAAAAACTATAGTTTCTACATTTACCCATTTTTGTGGAGTGTTATGTAATAACATGCCATAGGACAAAAATTGAGAGAGGTCCAATACCCCAAGTTTATGTGAGGAGGCATCCACCCTCAAACTAGGAGTTAGCATAGGATGATGAGTGGGTGATAGGTCTAAAATATGGAGGAATTTATGGGATGATTAAATAATGAATGGGAACTAAGAGTATATATGCATAACATGAACTATACTCTTTTCACTGACAAGGTGTGAGATAGTACAAGTAGAGATGCCACAAAATAAATCACGTAGGAAATTGTAATAACTATGAATGAGTGAGTTTAAAAAAAGGCTAAATTAGTAAATAAGTGATAGGGTTTGGTTGACCAAAGAAGTTGATGTGTTTTATGATGTGTGCACTACCTAGAGATGGTTATTCTCAAAATGAGATACACTCTTGGAACCCATAGAGGGGAGATTCCCAAAAATGTGCACACCTTATGTAGGTTGTGGGACTAATAAGGGGTCTATGTACACAAGCCTGAAATGTAATAAGACAAATAATGAGATAGGTGTATCAAGGTAACAAGATTGGGATTCAAATTAGGACTAAATGCATGAAAAATTGTAAGTAGTACAAAAGAGAAAAAGTTTAGTAAATTGATGCTGATAAAATAAATTGATTAAGACCTACATAAATCAATGTTGATCTAAAACAAATCAACACCGATCTAAAGATGAGTATATAAGACAAATCTAAAATGGAAAATAACTCATTTACTATCAATTCATGGTGAGTGAAGAGATAAAATTATATAATGATTTTGACATGTGGTATGATGGAGGCAAATAACAATGGTTAGAGGTAATGGCGATGATCTTAGGATGAGGTAGGATTTACTTTTATTTAAGTTTTTTGATTTTTTGTGTTTTTGGCTAAGGTAATGTGTAAGGTATTTAGGGTAGTACAAAAACCTAGTATAAACATTTATCCTAATGAATTATCACCAATTCAATGAAAACATCATCGATTCATTGGTAACATTATCGATTAGAAATGAACAACTAAGTTAGAGAGTATAGGGTTAACTAAGTGAGATTGTTATAAAATTTAAGGCTTATATAAGATTATGATAATAGGCATGGACATTATTGAGGATATAAGATTGAGTACCTCATTTTATAGAGAATTAACATGATTAGCTGAACAATGATGATTGGGCCCATATGGAGGTCATGGGCTTAAGAGGAGTAAACTTCTATCACCACATTCATAGAGACATGAGCCTACTAGTAGCATTACTACAGTGGTGGAATGTGACTATTGGGACTTTTTTGTTACCTATAAGAGATATGGCCATTATGGTGGAGGATATTTATAAGATACTGTAGTTTCTAGTACAGGGGGCTATTATTGTACCTATGGATGAGCAAGGTCACACAGTAGCATTAACATGATTATACAATGGATATGTCATTGATATCAATTTCGTAATAGGAATATTTATTTTTGAGTTGTTATATGATGTAGATACAAATGGGAGATGAGTGTTGATGATGATGATGTTAGCCATTTCTTGCTACGCTCTCCCCAACTCATGTGGAGGCAAGTTCCCATGGAGCTTCATAGGTGTCATTATAGATAAGTGGGAGTAAATGATTTTGACATGTGGTATGATGGAGGCAAATAACAATGGGTAGAGGCAATGGCGATGATCTCAGGATGAGGTAGGATTTACTTTTATTTAAGTTTTTTGATTTTTTGTGTTTTTGGCTAAGGTAATGTGTAAGTTATTTAGGGTAGTACAAAAACCTAGTATAAACATTTATCCCAATGAATTATCACCAATTCAGTGAAAACATCATCGATTCATTGGTAACATTATCGATTAGAAATGAACAACTAAGTTAGAGAGTCTAGGGTTAACTAAATGAGATTGTTATAAAATTTAAGGCTTATATAAGATTATGATAATAGGCATGGACATTATTGAGGATATAAGATCGAGTACCTCATTTTATAGAGTATTTACATGATCAGCTGAAAAATGATGATTGGGCCCATATGGAGGTCATGGGCTTAAGAGGAGTAAACTTCTATCACCACATTCATAGAGACATGAGCCTACTAGTAGCATTACTACAGTGGTGGAATGTGACTATTGGGACTTTTTTGTTACCTATAAGAGATATGGCCATTATGGTGGAGGATATTTATAGGATACTATAGTTTCTAGTATAGGGGGCTATTATTGTACCTATGGATGAGCAAGGTCACATAGTAGCATTAACATGATTATACAATGGATATGTCATGGATATCAATTTCATAATAGGAATATTTATTTTTGAGTTATTATATGATGTAGATACTAATAGGAGATGAGTGTTGATGATGATGATGATGTTAGCCATTTCTTGCTATGCTCTCCCCAACTCATGTGGAGGCAAGTTCCCATGGAGCTTCATAGGTGTCATTATAGATAAGTGGGAGTAGCAAAAAATATTTACTTGGGCCTTAACCTTACTAGCATAGGTATATATGGAGTTATGGGGGTAGAAGACCCATAGGAGATATGGGTTGGATGTGACTTTCAATTTTTAGTGCTGGGTATATGAGCATATTAGAGTGATATGACCCATTGGTACCCCATAGATACGATGGTATGATACTACTTACAGTGTGGCCTTCCTTTGATGGAAGGAAGATTTAGTATGATCCTACATAGATGGTATGACATGAGATCTAACATACTACCAGTGAGTCCTCAGGGAGGTGTAGGATAGTGACATCATTTTGGAGGCCTTATGCAAGATTTCTTACATGGCTTAGGATAGAGGGAGAGTTGGTGGACATTCAAAGGGAGAGATGGATGATAGGGAAGAGGATGGAGTTTGTAGGTTTTTTCCACTTTATGAGGGTGAAGAGATAGTTTAGACTTATTCATGATATACCATGGGTCCCATGAGTGTATAGATGGGATGATATAATGATTGAACTACCATAGGTAGATACTACAGATATTTTAAGAGGGTCCAAGAAGGAGGTAGAAGATATAAAGATAGATGATGTAAGGTGTACCCAACATATTTAGTGTGTTGGTTAGGGCAGATAGATGCCAAATAGGAGAGGTGACATGACCTTGATAGAGGGAGCATATGAAGAGATGTAGGATACAAAGGAAGAGGGAGGAAATGAGGAGGAGAGGGGAGAGGATGTAGGAGAGAAAGAGGAGATAGATGTGATAGGTATTATTATTGAGAGGGATGGCACTGAGAGCCTAGTGCATCACCTTATAGGGATAGGTGACCATACCACAGGGGCACTCACTACCATGTAGATGGAACAAGATGGTAGACATTGCTTTATAAGTAGAGTATGACAACCTTCAATTGAATCATGATCTGGAAGTTAAGGCTTAGGATAGATACCATACAGAGAGGGATATATTATAGCAAGGGGATGAAATAGCCATAGGGTAGATAGTTGTAGGGGTATTCAGGTCAAGTATAAAATAGGTAGGTAATATGAGTGTGGATAGGTACTAGGAGATGTTAGTTGAGATGGGTTATTATGAACATATTGTACTAGATTTGCATCCATAAATTCCTTAGTATGTCACAAATGTGGCTACACAAGGCAGGTCCTCCAAATAGACACATACAAATTTAGTTAGCATAGGGAGTTTATCCTCAGGGATAGATTAGAGGAGATATGGAGGAAGATATAGGGGTGGGAGTGGAGGTGAAGGTAGGGGTAGAGGTTTTAGAAACATCCATCTCAGTCATCTTTAGTTTATCGATTAGCCTATTTTGTATTTATTGTACTATCCAAAGAGACATATATTTTATATACCGAGACTCAGATGATGTACACAAGATTTATATATATATATATACAAATACATGATTTTGATTATGTTTTGTGGTGTTATATTTTGTGATTTATGGATTTTATTAGATTATGTATTGAAATGTTAAGGATCATGGAGTTAGTTTAGGATGTTTTGTATTTAGATTATGTGATTATCGATTTATCTATTTAGATGGCATGATGATGTGATAGATTTATTATGGATTCAAATGTTTTGGATTTACATTAAAAGGTTTATGGATCTAGATTATGTGATTATGGATTTAGCTTAGGATTTTATAGATTTATGTGATGTGATGGATTAGATTAGATTATGGATTTATGTTATGTGATCATGGATTAGATTAGATTATGGATTTATTTTTTGTGATTATGGGTTTAGATTAGGATGCTTATGGATTATTATATTTGTTAGTTTAAATTATTCCATATATTTAATTACAATATTATTATATTGTGATCAAGATATATGTGGTGATCCTGCTTTAGATAATTAATTAGCTCAATTTTGACTTATTTAAGATAAAGAGACATATTTTATTACTCGTCATTTGCTTGTACCATGACCTGAGAAAAACCTCTTTTAATAATTGCATGTTGACTGTTAATAAATATCCTAAAAGCCTTAGGTCAACTAAGTTAAGGGTCTATGGATTTGAGATGGAATTTCCTAGGGATTTGCTTTTCTTCAAGATTTTGATAAAAAGTGGATTTTTTAAGAAGATGTTTTCATCCTATGTTCCAGAGTTAAGGATGACCCTAGGATCCTTTTATGCCAATCCATGTAGACTAATCAATTTAGGAAGTCTAATAATTTAGATAAAGTTGATCAATACGAGAAGCTTTATTGAAATATTTCATGCATATAGCCATCCTTCAAGGGAGTGGTCTATATTTTGAGAGATGATTTTCAAAATAATTATCCTTAGAGGGAGCAGTATGCACTTTTTATATTTTATAGTTGTCCTTCGAGGCATCAGTCTATTATTTTTTCCTTTTTAGAGATGATTTTCTTTACTTGGTTTTTGATCCCAGTGTTATCCATTTCTTATGGATTGGTTAAAGGTAACCTAGAATAGTTTCCAAATTTTTATTGTATAAGATGATATTATTTATCCCAAGATGAAATATTGAGGTAATAAGGTAGGGTTTTAGGAAATAATGATTTTGGGTTCCTTCCCATTATAGGCAAAGCTTGTCCAATTAGATCATGTTATGAATAGATCTGGGGTATTCATATTCAAGGTTAGAATAGACAATGCTACCAGATAAACACATGAATTTATATATCATTATTTGGTATTTTTAGGAATGAAAGGTAAATGGTTTTAGCTAAAAACCAAAAGAAAAGAAACTAGGTTGACCTAGGTAATACATTAAAAGTTTATGGTTCAAGTTTTCCATCAAGATAGGCGAAATGATATGCCCCAAACCCATATTTATGGGTTATAATATATGGTCTAAGCCAATTTGTATCAAATTTTCCTTGTTTTTTCTTTTCCATATTGGTGACATGTTGATTTTATTTCCAAACAAGATCACCAACATTAAATTCATGTTATTTTAAGTGTTTATTATAAGCACATTTTATTCATTCCTGATATACATGGAGATGGTCAAGGGCAGTTGATCGATACTCATCCAAGAGCTCAAGTTGGGTTAATCATTCCTAATGGAAGTCATCCTTAAAAATGATATATTTAAGAGAGATACAAAGAGAATGAATCCAAACCCTAAGAGGAAGTAAAACTTCGACACCATAAACTAAAGATAAATGGGTAGTGCTTGTAAAGGTTTGAATACTAGTTCAATAAGACCATAAGGCAAAGGGAACATGAAGATGCTAGTATTTTCTGGTCTCATTAACAATTTTAGTTAGGATTTTGATAAGAGTTTTATTAAATTCCTTGGTTTTTCCATTATCTTGAGGATATTAAGATGAGGAAAAACTTAGCTTAATGTTGAAAGAGTCATGAAGCATTTGAACCTTTTTATTTTTAAAATATTTTCCATTATCTGTAATCATCTTATTATGACTAATAAAATCCACAATTTTGTTTTCTTTGGTTGAGATAAGAGGAATAACATCCACCCACTTAGTGAAATATTTAGTGTAGATAATGATAAATTTGTGGCATTGAGAATATTTAGGATTTATTTGACCTATAAGATCAAGGCCCCATTAGGAAAATGGACAAAAATCTTGTGATACCTGATATGTGTGACTAAGAACATGTGATAGATTGGCATGTTGTTGGTATTTTTTACATTTATTAATGTACTAAAAAAATAATGATTTAATGTGGGCCAATAATAGCCTAATCATAATATTCTCTTATCAATGGTATGGCCACTAAAATGTCCACCACATGACCCATCATGAGCTTTTTTGATAGTGAGGGTAGCTTCATGGTTTTTTAGATAATGAAGAAGGATAAAATCAAAACCATGTTTATAGATAACACCCCTAGTATGAAAAAATGAGTCGTGCATTGTTGGAAAGCTCTCTTTCCATTTTTGGATAAATCTAAAGGAATACTCCCCCTTTATAAATAATCAAATATCTGTGCATACCACATATCCAACGGGTTTTACTTTATATTGTGGATGGAAGGAAGATTAGTTTTGGTAAAATAAGGTTGATTGATCTTTTGGATTAGAATGAATAACTTATATTCCTAAGATGAAGATGGGATAAATGAGGCCAAGGAAGCCATGGTATCTGTAAACTTTTTAGTTGACCAAGGAGTGGCTTGGATAGCATAATGCTTGAAAGTAGCTAGTAATTGATCAGCCAAGGTCGTATATTTATAGAGGGTGGAATTTTTACATTGATACATGCCTTTTATTTGATTCAACACAAGTTGGGAACCACCAAAGATATTAAGTTATTTAATAACTAAGTCTAAATCTATTTGGAGACCTATGATCAAAACCTCATACTCTACTGTATTATTGATGCAATCAAAATAAATTTTAAAAGATAAAGTTATAGGAGTCCCCCCTAGAGGGATTATGATAAATCTATCTCCCCCAACATTCTCGCACTTAGATCCATAAAATAATAGAGTCATTTGATATTGTGGATCTAATTGAGATGTGGAGCTATGGACTCATTTGGGAACTCATAATTGATTAGTTCATTATCAGCAAGAGGTGCCTCAATAAGTTGATCAACAATGATATAACCTTTAAATTATTTTTGGTGGATAAAATCAAGATCAAATTCCACCAAAATCATGATCCATTTTGCCATTCACTAATTTTGATAAGGCTTTGAATGCATAAGTTTTAGGGGATCCATGTTCTTGATCACATAGGTTTTGTGATTGAGTAGATAATGGTGAAGCTTAGAATCTATAAATATAAGATCCAAGCATATTTTTTTTATATGTATAACATACCTCGTATTCAATGAGAGTGTGACTTATATAATAAACTACATATTCTTTATGTTTCTTGTCATGATGGGCAAACATAGCTCCTAGGGCATGGCCTGTGGTCAAAATATACAATAAGAAAGGTTACCCTTCCTTAGGAGGAATGTGAACTGGTGGTGAGAGAAGATAGTTTTTGAGGGAATCAAAGGCCTTCTAATAGCTAGAGTCCCAAATGAAGTGGGTATATTTCCTTATGAGGTGATGAAATGGTTGACATCGATTAGAAAGTTGGGAGATAAAATGATGAATGGACTGCAATTTTCCTTGTAAGCTATGGAGATACTTAAGATTGGATGGGGGTGGAATTTTTATAATGGACTTGATCTTAGCAAGGTCAACCTCTATCCACTAAATATAGATGATGAAACCCAAAAGCTTACCTTTCAAAACCCTAAAAATGCATTTCTTAGAATTGAGATGGATGCAAAACTAGATTAGGCAAGCAAAGATTACTTTAAGCACTAAAATATGATATTTTTGAAGATTTGACTTATTGAGGACATCATCCACATAATATGCAATGATTTTATGGATTGTGTCATGGAAAATATAAGTCGTGACCCTTTGATAGGTGGCCCTAGCATTTTTTAAGCTAAAAGGCATAACTTGATAGCAAAAGGTCCCTAGGGAGTAATAAATGAAGTCTTATGTTTATATTTTGGTGTGATAAGGATATTATTGCACCCAAAAAAACCATCCATAAGTGAAAACATTTCATGACTGGATATTAAGTCCACTAATTTGTCAATATTAGGGAGAGGGAAATCATCTTTAGGCAAATCGAGGTTAAGATCATGAAAGTCGGTATAAAGGTGCAGTCCTCGTATGGGTTTTGTGATAGGGATGATATTAGACACCCATTGAGGGTATTTAATAGGCTAGATAAAATTTATGGATAAAAGATGTTATAATTCTTTTTTAACCAAGAGTGCAATGTGAGGATGCATTTTTCAATGTTTTTGTTTTATAGGTTTAGCATTAGGAAATTTGTTAATGTTATGGATGAAAATAACAAAGTCAATACCTAAAATGTCACTATAGGACTAAGTGAATGCTTTAGTATGATCTACTAGAAATGTAGTGAAATCTTGGTACTCCTAAGGATCTAAAGATTTGTTGACCTTAAAAATTTGTGGAGTCTCATGAGATCCTATATTAATGTTGTTGGTAGCTTCGTTTAATAAAATAGAAGTTTTATATGGAAGAGAATTTCATAAGTGGGAGTTTTACATGCATAAATTAGTTAAGATCAACTCATCATCCTTTCATTGAAGAATAGGGATGGTGTAAAAATCCTTCCCTATCATGTTTGGGTAGGAGAGAGGAATGGTTTTGATTTCCCCACTGATGTGATAAATGAGAGGTTCTATAGTGATGGATTGACTTAAAAAAGGTTTAGAGGAATGGATACAACCTCATCTATCTTAGAAGGGGTTTTGGATGGTGAAGATGTCTTATCCTCTTCGAGAATAGGTAGGAGAGTGGTTTCTGGGATGGTTTTGGGATTTTTGTAAAAACCTAGGCCATGTTTTTCATGGGGCTTCCTACAATCCCCTAACATGATCTCATGTGGTTCTTGTTTGTAGCATCCTATGTCAAAACCCTTCCAAGCACACTGTTGCATATATGTTTATGCAAAGTGAGGTTTATCTAAGAATGAGAAGTTTGAGGTGAATGGTTTGGCATGGGTTTGACTATCAGGACCTGAAGAAGGTTGATCAATCCCTCCATAGATTAAATGAGTACCTAGGAAAGGTGGATTGAAGGGAATGAGTTCCCTGAGATTAGGAAAATATGCATGTTATTTGTTAGGACACCCATATTCTTTGGGAGTGGGGAGAGTGTTGAGCATCAGTAACTAATATTTTCCTATCGATAGTTATTGAAACATGGAATCAAGGGAATCCTTGTTAGCAATTCTTGATGCAGGGATTGTCATACTAGATGATGCTTAATTGAATGATAATGTGATCATAATTTATAATAAAATTAAGACATAATTTGATCAAAAGGTAAGGTTTCAAGTTTTAAATGGATGGGATTGGTCGGGATACTATGGACCTTACCCTCATGTTAAAATTTAAGACATCATTGTAAGGTGGAGGGGATGCAATGCATAACATGTATCCAAATATGTCCTAATATGATATTATATTGAAAATCCCCTTCTATTACATAAAATAACTTAGGGAGGGTATGTACACCTACTTGGACGGGAAAGAAAACCATTTCTAATGTAGGGGCCATAATATCATTGAATACTTGTAAAATAGATGAAAATTGAGCTATAATAGTTCTAGGTAACTATAGTTGCTTAAAATCATGAGAAGAAAAAATATTTATGCTTTATCCATTATCAATAATTACTCATTTTAGTCAGGTCTTATCAATTTGGGAAGTGATAAATAGTGGTGGATCCTGGTCATTAAGTTGCAATGGTGATATTTCAAAATCATGAAATGTTATGGATGAAGACTTTTGAAGTGATGCAGTAAAATATGATAGAGGTTGGGGTTCATCAGATTGTATCTTGATAGCTTGCAAGGCTTCTATCATAACCTCATGATTTTTTGGAGTGTTTTGGGCAAGTTCATATAAATACATCTCAGTTGAGAGTTTATGAAGTTATTTTAGAATGGATATATGTATCAATTTTGAAGCATTATTATTTTGTACTTTTCTAAAAATAGAAATTTTAGGTTTTAGGATGGGTGTTGTAGGACTATTTATGGTAGAATTAGGAGCTTTTGTAATAGTCACTTTGGCTTTATTGGGATTTTGGGTCTTATGACCCTAGGTCTAGGATCATGTAGCTATGTGAATCACATCTATCTAAAATAATGGTAGATTTTTCACATTTTCAAATTCATCCAAATATAAAATGTTTAATAGGGGTTGATATTGAGTTCTATTAGATATTCTATCTTCTTTTGAAACTCATTTCAATCTTCTTTATAATATACTAGTTCCTAAGGTAAATATGACCCTGGTAGTTTGACTATAGGGATAATCATGACCAAATTGTTCCATTAAAAGATCATCTTCTAACAACTTTCAAACCATAGCTTTTAGCATGTTACAACTTTCAATATAATTTCTTGTTAGTCGATGATATGTGCATTTATATTTTTCCCAATACCACATCAATTTTTGAATATGGGGGTTAACAATTTTTTGGGATAATAGTGTGACAAGGGAGGTTTGAATAAATTGATCAAGAATATTAGAGTAAGACCTCCTCAACAGATCTTGGTTGGGTTTTTTGACCTTTTGAGGCATTGGTATGGGATCCTTGATCCTTCAAATTAGTTTTTTGAATATTCCCCACAATAGGTACTTTGTGTTTGGGATAAGACTTTATACCTAGGCCTCATGGGTAGTAGGGATTTAAATAAATATGAATTGGAATTATTACAATGGGAATATCCATCTTTAATGGTATATTCTCTTTAGAAGATAATTCTAAAATGGTGGCTTTTAGTTTTTCCAAAGGGTGAGGTCCCAATATGAATTCTCTAGTTTGAATAAGTGGTAGAGGCATCTTCCCTTTTCGAATTTGATTAGGGGTAATAGGGATATCCTCTTTAGAGATTTCAATATTTATGGGAGGATGTTGCAAGGATTTTCCTCATGATGCCTTGAGGTTGTTGTTTCCAATTTTTAAAGAATTCCCCCTAATTTATCTTTTTACATTATTTGGTTCTTCCTGAGCTATGAGGGAAGTTGGTCTTGGGTTTGATTGAGGTTATGTGACAATATTTTTAGATGGGAGTAAGATAGAGGGGATGGGTATGATACATTAAGGTGTTATTGTGACTAAAGGAGTGGTATGTGTATCTTCTAGGATGTATAAATAAGCATTCTCTTTGATAGATTTATCATCCTTTGTTTCTAGCTGATTATCTTGAATGGGTAACTTTTCCTCGAGAGGATCCCAAATAATGAGATTTAGAAAGCCTGAGTGAGTCGCAAGGATAGATATACTTGATTAATATGGTTTTATGGCATCTTATGTAAGGATATTTGGGATTTTAGTTGTCGTGGAAGGTGATTCATAAGCACTACGAACCTATTTAGGCAATAGTTGATCATGGATCATACTTATCACATGGATCTCATAGTTTGTGGTGCATCTTGAATTAGCCTGTATAGAATTAGATGTAGAGGCATGGTTGGGGAACGACTACCTAAATATGTCTATGGAATGATTAGGGGGAGAGTTAGAGTTATCTAACTATAACTCTCCTTGATCAATAAGGTTTTGCACTAGAACTTTTAAGTAGTGACACCTATTGACGTCATGACTTGGTACATGATGGTAATTGCAAAAGTCATTTTATTTGAACCACATGGGATTAGGGAGAGAGTCATCAATAGGTATAACAAGATAAATTTTGATGATAGATGATTTTAAGAGCTTGTCTAACACAAAAACATAAGATTCACTTAAGGGTGTGTACTTCCATGGAGGAAAATGTGTTAATGGTTTTTGCAATTGTGTTTAGGAGGTAAAGGGTTTGCATTGGATTTTTGTCTATGGGGGTGCTGATTTTAAGATCAAAGCATTATTAGTGCCTTTGATTTTGGTATTATTAGTTCCTTTGGAGGCATCATGTTTAAAGTTTTTATTACATAACTTTACCTTCCCTTCTTCTAAAGCTTGGATTTCTAGTTTATGGGCCATGTAAAAGGATCATCAAACATTTTGAAGGATTTGTTTCTACTAGTTTTTAATATTTAATTTAGAAGAAATAAGAAACTAAAAATAAATGGTCAAGGGTTTGTACGTACCCAGATGAAGCTGCGCACCGTATCCAGATGTTGTAGGAGTTCCTCTTTGGCTGTGGAAGAAGACACCTATAGATAAGAAGACTTGAACAGAAAAATGTTAGATAGAGATATGGTGGACTGCCAAGTGATATGATCAGTCCTAGAAGTGCAAAGACTTCCTTGAGGGATGACAATCCACTTATTGACAAAAATATTGATGCTAGAAAAGAAATGGTGAAAGACTAAACAAAAGAAATAGAGGTAATGCATACCTGTATTCTTCTATCGGTCTATCACAGTCACTGACGTTAGTTAGTCTACCGGCGTCGGTTAGTTAAGTTGCCGATGTCGATTAGGCTATCAATGTCGGCAGGGGCAATGGTCCTTGGATGGGTCTCAGGGTTATGTCCGTGGTCGATAAAGGGATTATGGGAGTTAAAAGGGTCTGTGTAGGGTTACAGGGAGACAAATAAGGTTCACAGAAGGACAAAGGTAGATGATAGGTTGTCAAAAAGGGTCAAGATAAAAGGAAGTCTTTATAGCCTCTCTAGGAAGAAAGTTGGGTCTGGTTGAAGGTCAGGTCTGGTCTAGTAGTATTTAGAGATAGAAAATTGACTAATTATCAATGCTTTCTAAATTACAGAAATGAAAGGGCAGAATAAATACTTAGCTCTTGCTTGGTGGAGAGCCAGAGGTGTTGAATGTTCCCATTATGGCTGATGTTGATGTTCTCATGCAATGTTTCAGTCTAGTCTAGAGCAACTGATGTAGAGTTTTTGAAGCCCTAGAGAGCATTGGTTGAAGTCTAATGATTGATCTCAGAGAGTTCTTATTGATTTCCAAGTCTGGAGGCAAGAGAAAGAGAGAGCCAGATCTGAGTGAGAGAGAGTCTAAGAGCCAATTCATGATTATCCCGAGTGAGAGGTTAGAACTTGGCTTAAGTAAACTGACGTCGGCGATCCCATCAGCGTCAGCCAATAGTTGATCGATGTCGGCAGGTAAAGAATGGCTAAAGGGGCTAAGAATCCCATTCTCCATCTGCCAAGTACATAGTCCATTGGAGAATGGTCAAAGGTCGGGCTAAATACGCACGAGAGTTGGTTAGGTGGTTGGAAAGGAGTGAGAATAGGTCTTAGGTGGATGACTTAGTCTCAAGGTGAGTCAGAGGGTAGGAAATGGTCCAAGGCGAGGTGTCTTAGGTGAGGTCTCCTAGGTGAGTTGTCGAGGGTGATGTCATTAATTTAAAATAAGTAATATATTTTAAATTAATAAGATGTGTAAGGGAGGGGACCAAGGGGGAGTCGACACAATTTAGGTGTCTAAATTTGCCCCTTTTTGTCTTGTTGGTTATTCTTGACGAACTGTAAGACAAAAATAAGGAGTAAGTTGCCCCAAGTATGGAATGAAGGTATGGGACGAGGTCTTTTTTGTCCTGTTGGTTCTTCTGGTGAACTGCAAGACAAAAACAAGTGTGGGTTGCCTCAGGTGTAGTGATGAGGTATTCCCCCTCAAAGTGGGAGTTGAGGGAAGGTAACCTAAAATTGATTGCCGATTTGATAGGCAGTCGATGGGTTATGGTGAAGTTTGAGTGTGAACACTACAATAGTTGGGATTGCACGTACACCACTTCACGTGATAGATAGGTCAAATTATCGTAGTCAAAGGTTGAAGAGTGCTAAAATCAAAATAACCATTCCCCAACATTTAGTCATAGCTGATTGGGTTAAATAATCAAAGCTATAGCTCCAATGGTCATTGTGTGCCAAGTATCCTAGGCTTAGGAAGTGCTCCTGGAAAACACAAAAGTGTCACAAGTAGTGGGGATCAACTGGAGTGCGATCCTATATTTGTGAGGGTCGTAATGTGAGATATAGACAATTTTGCTAACTATTCATGAGGTAGCATACATGAAATCAAAACAACTAAGGCCAAGTTGTCTCAAAAGTGGTCGTGGTCTAAGGAGATAGTTGTGATCTCTAAGGTTGTTGGTCGAGTTAGTTTTGAGATATAAGGGAGATGTATGTGATCTCCAATGTGCCCCATGAGAAGTCAAAGGTGACTTCTACATTATCAGGGCTGGTTGTTTGGTCATTATGTTGGACTTGGTTGTTTGGTCATGGTTAAAGTTTGTATGGTTGGTTTGTCAAGTAGATGAATAAACAAATGACCATCGTCATTAGGGAGACAAACAGGTGAATGACCGAGCTAACCTCAGAAGACTGAGTGCTACCTACATAGCCCCTATTTTAAGGGTCTCAGGCCAATGTAGTTCTTGAAAGAGTCAAAGTGGTTGATAGTTGGTTTGGTTAGAGATGTCAGCATTTCCCATATGTGTGATGGTACATACTTGAAATGATGAAAATATGATGATGTTACAGCCTTTTCCATATTATGTGATGGTGTATTATGTAACATTGGTAATGTGGTCTTTCATCCCTATCAATTTTCCATATTGGTGATGGTGTATGTTAAAAATGAATTGTAGATGATGTTATAGCCTTTTCCATATCGTGTAATGGTGTATTATATAACATTGGTTGTGGTTGATAGTTTCCATGTGTATTGTTTTCCATAAAAACTATTTGAATGGGGTATGATATGTTAGTGGTCTGAAAATGTTTTGGTTTGGTTTGGTCGAGTTTGATTTCGTTTGGTTGTATGTAATGAAAATGTAAGAAGTAAAAGGCGCGTTGCTCTTTCATTGACAAGGACTATAATGATAACATAGATAGGCTTTTGGAAACAAAAGCCCCATTCATGCATTACATCGTTGACCATTGGTTTATGTTAGAGAAATAGTCAAATCACGTGACATTAAGTGAGCTCCAAATCCCTTGAGTATGTTGGAGTGATAAGTGTGATTGTGTGAGATGTAAGGATAGGGTAGCCCTTTTTTAGTAGGGACAACTTTGCCCCTTTTATAGGTGACCTTGAGAAGGACTATAGACAAGTCCATGACTTAATAATTTGTCAGTCATTTTTTTTGGGTAGTCTGATCAAATCGAAAAGTCCACTCGGGGATGTTGTCTTGTGTTGTGGTCATGTTGAAGCTAATCGGTATGAGAAGCTTTTTAGAGGGTGCTGTGTGTGTAGCAAAATTTAGGCATAACCATCCTTCGAGGGAATGGTCTATAGTTTCTTTATATGTTTTGAGGGCTTTGAATAGCTATCCTTCAAGGGAGCAGTCTATTAACTACAATAATGATGCAGATGTCCTTCGAGGGAGCAGTCTACATTGATAGTTTATGACCTTTTGGTAGGCATCCCAATTTTATATATTTTATTATTTTTGACTGGAATTTTGGTCATGGACTTGACTATAGATGTGTAAGGGTTCCCTTGTATTAAGACAAAGCATTCATGCTTGACAAAAGGTTTGACTAATGTAGGGAAAAAGGGTTAAAAGGAATAGGAATGATGATGACAGGGGTTGCTCAAGGGACGAGGTCAAGTTAAATATCAAGTGAATGAGTACTTGATTAATAGTAGAATGGTCGTAAATGTAAGTCATAAAAAGGGGCTCAGATTTTGGTCAGCCTTCAAAAGAAGACAGACGATAAGTCCCTGATCCATGCTTGTGTGTTATGATGTAAGGTCAGAGTCAATTAGGAGCAAACTTGCCCCGTATGCTTCATTCCAAATTAATCACATGTTGGTTATCTGTAAGGATGAGATCTCTGATTTTGAAATCTTGCTATTTCAGATTATTGTTGTGGGCATGGATTGGTCCATTTTGGACGCAAAGTTGATTAGTATGTTGTTGGCATTTGGTACAATGCCAAACATAGTTGATACAGTCTTGGTTAATAGTGGGCCAATAATAGCCCAAGCGGAGGATGCGCTTGGTAACTAAGTTACCACTGAGATGTCCCCCACAAATCCTGTCATGGACTTGTTTGATGACATGAGATGTTTCAGCGGTTGTTAGGCATTGGATAAGGAGGCCGTCTAGACCTCGTTTGTAGAGAAGTCCCCCTAGCATGGTGTAGCAAGTAGTGTTTTTGATAAAAGCTCATTGTGTATTGCTAAAGAGGTTGGGAGGTATGATAGAATATGTCAAGTAGTCCACAAGTTGTTTATACCAAACGTCGTGTAGACTAGAGAGGTTAGGAGGAATTTTCCCCAGGGATGGTGGTCAAGATATACCCAAGATAGAAATCTTGGGTTGTGTTGGCTGAGAGGTCTTGATGAATAATGGATATGTCAAAGGTGTAAAAGTCTGGTCTTTTCCTTTATTCTTCACGGTTTGGGGCCTAGTGGCCACATGAATAGTGTTGATTTCAAATAAAGGAGGAGATGGTGATAGAGGGACCATAGTCTTGTATGGGGACCCCAATTTAGGTGAAGAGGTTCGAGAGGCATGGGATGGTGTCGATGATTGGTCAAAAAAATGGTCAAAAGAAGCCTCAGTGTGAGGGGTGTCCTTTTTCAAGTGTTGGCAAATGACAACCTTAAGGGTACATCAATGCTCAGTATCATGTCCAAGTATGTGATGATACCAACAGATTTTAGTGTCATCAAACCAAGATGGTTTTGGTCTGAGAGGTTGGTATGGTTTAATGGGTGGAAGAGTGATGCTAGATGACTACAACAATTGGCATAACATCGAAGCATAGGACCCCCTTAATGGGCTTATGCTCATTGTTGCAGTAGGCATTGACAACTCCTTTTTAGGAGTTGTTTAGGGAGTTTGTCGTGTCACCTTTTTCGTGGGTGGTGTGGTCACACACATAGACGGCACTTTATTAATGAGAGGTGTTGGATTATGGAGCACTCCTATTAAGGTAGAAGGATGTGGACCCAAAATAGAGGGAAATGATGAATGTGGGAGAGGAGTTCTCTGACGTGGTTTAGTAGCCTTCTTTAGTTTAGTGCAAGGACTACTACTAGGTGAGGTGAGGTTCAAGTCTACCTTCACTTGTGGGTGAGTGAGGTTTGAGAGGCATGGGATGGTTATGGCTTCTGCGTGTGGTTGAGTATCGGGGAAAGTATGATCCCCCATTGATAATAAGAAGGATGAAGGCATGGCAATTGGCGTTGGTGCCATCAAGGCATCCTCCAATATGGGAGAAGTCAAAGTGGACTCTCCTATGTGTGAAAAGGGACTAGATGGAGGATTATCCTCCATTGGTAGAGGACAAATAAGAGAAGAAGGCTCTTCTACCTATGGTAGACTAATAGGAGAAGAAGACTCTTCTACCTGTGGTGGAAAAATAGGAGAAGAAGGATCTTCTACCTGTGGTGGAAAAATAGGAGAAGAAGGCTCTTCTACTTGTGGTGGACAAATAGGTTGACTAACCTCTTCAGGTTGTGGAAGAGGTTGGTTAGAAACCATGTCGATCATGCGTATATTATGCTCTTGAAGGTCATCAACTATGTTCTAAATGTGATTGTGACTTGGGGGACGGTTAGGGAATGGTTGTCTAAAGACATCCATGTTTTGGTTGGTTGGCACATCCAAAACAAGATCCCCCTTGTCTAACGTGTCTTGGATAATGCTTTTAAAGGTTTTACAATTGTCTGTGTCATGACCCTTGACACGATGATAGTTACAAAATTCATTTTATATATACCATGTAGGGATGGCTTTTGCAGGGTCAAATTGTGGTGGTCGGATTTGAGGGAGATTGAGGACTCCCTACTTGATGAGTTTATCCAACATGGAAGCGTATGACTCTCCTATTGGAGTGTATTGACATTGTACGTATCGTTGTTGGAATTGTCTTGTGATGTAGTCTGATGTGAAAGGTTGAGATTAGTTGGTTGTTGTTGAAGATGATGGTCTAAGGACCACAGTGTTTGCCACTCCTTTGAACTTGGAGTGGGAAGAAGAAGGTTTGGAAGATGAAAGGTCATTAGATTTTGCATTACTATGCAATTTGACCTTATCTTCTTCGACAGCACAGAGTTTAAGCTTTCTGGCCATAGTGAAAGCTTCATCAAATGTGTGGAATGTTTGGACCCACAAAGTGGATGAGATGTGCTTGGCACATGCTATTGAAAAGAGCTCGATGAGCTCAGGTTACAGTAATGAAAAGGAGAGTTAGTTGATCAATCCTCTCCAATGAGCAACGAAGTCAGCTATTGACTCATCGTCAAATTGTTTAATAGAATAGAGGTCTGTAATGGAGACCTTCTTAGTGATGTTAATTGAAAAGTGGTCAAGGAATAGTTGGGCGAGCTGAGTGAAGGAAAAGAGAGAATGACTAGTAATAGAGCTATACCAATCAAGGGCAGCCCTCGAAAGTGACATGGGAAACGTGTGAAGTAATAACACATCATCATGTGCTATAAGGTAGAAAGCATGTCTAAATGCTCGTAGATATTATTATGGGTCCTCTTTACTCTGAAATCGAGTAAATTTGGAGAGTTTCCACTGGTTAGGATATGGTCGAATAGGCACCGAAGGGTGAATGGGTTCATTGCATATTTGTTCGTATGAAAGAACATTGCTTGAACTGGAAATGGATGTCTCAAGGTTAGACATCTTATCCATCAGCATCTTAATTAGATCAGCTAGTGGATTGGTAGGTGGGGTACCCCCTAAGTTGTAAGGTACTTAGAAGGCATTAGGAGTGGCATATGACATGCTTGGTTGTGTTTGTATAGGTGCAACATATTGGTAGTTTGTCATAGGGACTGATGTTGAGGTCAAGGGGGCTTGTGCTGTGAAGTTAGAGGGCACAAGTTGACTGGGTGTCACTAATGGTGGTTGAATAGTGGTGACATTAGTTAAAGGGTAGGTAGTCACTCTTGTATTTGTGGGCACAAGAGTGGATGGAGTTGAGAAAATCAAGTTCTGATAAGGTGTAGAACTTGGTTGAATTGTTTGTGGTTGAGGGGGTACGATAACCCCAATGAAGGTAGGTCTAGAAATGGAAGGGAACACCAAATCTTGAGTATTGGCCATGGTCAGGTTAATAGTTGAGGTAGTGGCTTGAGTGGTCATGGGTTGGGTAGCGGATGCTATTGATGTCATTGTCGCTTGAGTCAAGGAAGTTGGCATCCCATAAATTGGGTTACCTGAAAGATCTCGCATTTGGTTTCTTACGAGATAGTGCTGGAGAGCCTTGATTTTGTGGTCAAGGAATCTCTCAAAGTTTTGATCCCCTGTAGGAACAATAAGAGATTGATTAGGGGTAGGCTGAATAGGAGTATGTTCAGTATCTAAAAAATACTCCATTTGGTGACTTGATATGAAGGGCAAAGGTGGAAGTGGTTGTTGTCTCGCGCGGTCAATAAGGGATTTAGCTTGACTATGTGTCAAATCCATCCAAGGCAAAAGGGTCTAGGTTCTAGAAACTGTATGTTTCAGTTTTAGAAAACCAAAAAGTTGTGTTGAACAGAAAAATGGTTAGGTTTTAAGCTTGCTGTTTTAAAAAAAGTTTGTTGATAGTGACCGACGTGGGTTGAAAAACTGATGTCGATGAAGATAAGTTATCGACGTCAGTGTAAAAACTGATGTCGGTGAAGGTAATTTGCTGACGTCAATTAAAAAACTGATGTCGATGTCTGTGTATTTCCATAAACTCAAAAAATTGAAAGTTTTTAGAAGAAAAGAAAGTCTGAGTCGTTTAAGAACTCAGAATAATGCATCCTTACCAGCTCAAAAAACTAGATAAAAATAGCAAAAAAGATGAAGGTAAGCAACCTCTAAACGTTAAATTCCTCAGAATAAATTTTAGAGTCATGGTGGCTTAAGCCTTAAAAGAATATGTTGGAAGTTTGGCTTTTAGAATGGGTCCTAAAAGAGGCAGTCTATGGTTGGTTTCGGGTTATGTTTTGGTGCTCAAAAGTCTATGTTAGGTTCCATACATGGCCTGGTGCTAGGAGCTTGCTCCCCTCACTTCACGAGCCCAGAGCCAAGCTGGGTCACTTAGCCAATATATACTTACCCTATAGTTTATACTCTACTAGAGAATAGAGTGGGTCCTCCCCTTGGTTGTGAAGTCCAAGTAGGATCGCCAAGAAGGGTAAGGTATCCACTAGGTGGTGAAATCCTAGACGGGCCTTGTCTCAGGCATGTTTAGATGTTTGATTGTGAATGTGGTCTAGTCATGTAACATATGTGCACTACAATTTATTCATAATGCGGTTAATTACTAGATGAGGTAAATATGCATTCAAGCAAGAGTTAAATGTGTTTAATTTTTAACCCAAATTGAAATGTTTTGTTCAGATGCAGACAAGTGAGGAAAAGGTTAAGAGCATGAATTTCACTACTCTAAGATACAGGGAAAAAGTGACAAGAAGAAAAAGAAAGATTCTTTTTAACTTGTGCTTATGGTGTCTTTTTAAAATAAAAAGAAAAAAGAGGAAGGATGCAAGAAGAAAATCTAATGCACCTATATGAAAAGTTTGCCTTTTAGAAGAAAATGAACCCAAGGAAAACTCTAGGGGTCCCACCAGGCGTGCCAGAATGTTTCTACTAGTTTTTGCTATTTAATTCAGAAGAAATAAGAAACTAAAAATAAATGGTCAAGGTTTTGTAAGTACCCAGATGAAGCTGTGCACTGTATCCAGACGTTGTAGGAGCTCCTCTTTGGCTGTGGAGGAAGACACTTGTAGATAAGAAGACTTGAATATAAAAATGTTAGATAGAGATATGGTGGACTACCAAGCGATATGCTCAGTCCTAGAAGTGCAAAGACTTCCTTGAGGGATGACAGTCCACTTATTGACTAAAAGATTGATGCTAGAAAAGAAATGGTGAAAGACCAAACAAAATAAATAGAGGTAATGCATACTTATATTCTATTGTCGGTCTGTCACAGTCGCCAATGTCAGTTAGTCTACCGGTGTTAGTTAGTTAAGTTGTCAATGTCGGTTAGGCTGCTGACATCGGTAGGGGCAATGGTCCTTAGACGAGTCTCAGGGTTATGTCCGTGGTCGACAAAGGGATTCTGGGAGTTAAAAGGGTCTGTGCAGGGTTACAGGGAGACAAATAAGGTCCACAGAAGGACAAAGGTAGATGATAGATTGTCAAAAAGGGTCAAGATAAAAGGAAGGCTTTATAGCCTCTCCAAGAAGAAAGCTGGGTCTGGTTGAAGGTCAAGTCTGGTCTGGTAGTATTTAGAGATAGTAGATTGACTAATTATCAATGCTTTCTAAATTACTAAAATGAAAGGGCAGAAGAAATACTTAGCTCTTTCTTGGTGGAGAGCCATAGGTGTTGAACATTCCCATTGTGGCTGATGTCGATGTTCTCATGTAATGTTTCAGTCCAGTCTAGAGCAACTGATGTAGAGTTTTTGAAGCCTTGGAGAGCGTTGGTTGAAGTCTGATGATTGATCTCAGAGAGTTCCTGTTGATGTCCAAGTCTAGAGGTGAGAGAAATAGAGAGCCAGATCTGAGCGAGAGAGAGAGTCCAAGAGCTGATTCGTGATTAGCCTGAGCAAGAGGTTAGAACTAAGCTTAAGTAAACTGACGTCGGTGATCCCACCGGCATCGGCCGATAGTTGACCGATGTCGACGGGTAAAGAATGGGTAAAGAGGTTAAGAAGCCTGTTCTCCCTCTACCAAGTACATAGTCCATTGGAGAACGGTCAAAGGTTGGGATAAATACACACGAGAGTTGGTTAGGCAGTTGGAAAGGAGTGAGAATAGGTCTTAGGTGGATGACTTAGTCTCAAGGTGAGTCAGAGGGTAGGAAATGGTCTAGGCAAGGTGTCCTAGGTGAGGTGTCCTAGGTGAGTTGTTGAGGGTGATGTCGTTAATTTAAAATAAGTAATATATTTTAAATTAATAAGATGTGTAAGGGAGGGGACCAAGGGGGAGTCGACACAATTTAGGTGTTTACATTTTCCCCTTTTTGTCTTGTTGGTTGTTCTTGATGAACTGCAAGACAAAAATAAAGAGTAAGTTGCCCCAGGTATGGAATAAATGATGGGACGAGGTCCTTTTTGTCCTGTTGGTTATTCTGGTGAACTGCAAGACAAAAATAAGTGTGGGTTGCCCCAAGTGTAGTGATGAGGTATTCCCCCTCAAAGCGGGAGTCGAGGGAAGGTAACTTGAAATTGATTGCCGATTTGATAGGCAGTTGATGGGTTATGGTGAAGTTTGAGTGTGAACACTGCAATAGTTAGGATTGCACGTACACCACTTCATGTGATAGATAGGTCAAATTGTCACAGTCAAAGGTCGAAGAGTGCGAAAATCAAAATAATCGGTCCCCAGTATTTAGTCATAGCTGATTGAGTTAAACGATCAAAGTTGTAGCTCTAATGGTCATCATGTGCCAAGTATCCTGGGCTTAGGAAGTGCTCCTAGAAAACATGAAAATGTCACAAGTAGTGGGGATCAATTGGAGCGTGATCCTATACTTGTGAGGGTCGTAATGTGAGATGCGAACAATTTTGTTAACTATTCATGAGGTAGCATACATGCAATCAAAAAACTAAGGCAAAGTTGTCTCAAAAGTGGTCATGGTCTAAGGAGATAGTCGTGATCTCCAAGGTTTTTGGTCGAGTTGGTTTTGAGATATAAGGGAGATGTATGTGATCTCCAATGTGCCCCATGAGAAGTCGAAGGTGAAATTTAAATTATCAAGGCTGGTTGTTTGGTCATTATGTTGGACTTGGTTGTTTGGTCATGGTTAAAGGTTGTATGGTTGGTTCATTAAGTAGATGAATGAACAAATGGCCATCGTCATTAGGGAGATGAATGGGTGAATGGCCGAGCTAACCTCAGAAGACTGAGTGCTACCTACATAGCCCCTATTTTAAGGGTCTCAAGCCAATGTAGTTCTTGAAAGAGTGAAAGTGGTTGATAGTTGGTTTGGTTAGAGATGTTAGCATTTCCCATATGTGTGATGGTACATGCTTGAAATGATGAAGATATGATGATGTTACAACCTTTTCCATATTATGTGATGGTGTATTCTATAACATTGGTAATGTGGTCTTTCATCCCTAGCAATTTTCCATATTGGTGATGGTGTATGCTAAAAATGAATTATAGATGATGTTATAGCCTTTTCCATATTGTGTGATGGTGTATTCTATAACATTGGTTGTGGTTGATAGTTTCCATGTGTATTGTTTTCCATAAAAACTATGTGAATGGGGTATGATATGTTAGTGGTCTGAAAATGTTTTGGTTTGGTTTGGTCGAGTTTGATTTGGTTTGGTTGTATGTGACGAAAATGTAAGAAGTGAAAGGCGCGTTGCTCTTTCATTGACAATGACTATAATGATATCATAGATAATTTTTTTGGAAACAAAATCCCCGTTCATGCATTACGTCGTTGACCATTGGTTTATGTTAGAGAAATAGTCAAATCATGTGACATTAAGTGAGCTCCAAATCCCTTGAGTATGTTGGGGTGATAAGTGTGATTGTGTGAGATGTAAGGATAGGGTAACCCTTTTTTAGTAGGGACAACTTTGCCCCTTGTATAGGTGACCTTGAGAAGGACTATAGACAAGTCCATGACTTAATAATTTGTCAGTCTTTTTTTTTTTTTGAGAAGACTGATCAATGCGGAAAGTCCACTTGGGGATGTTGTCTTGTGTTGTGGTCATGTTGAAGCTAATCGGTATGAGAAGCTTTTTAGAGGGTGTTGTATGTGTAGAAAAATTTAGGCATAGCCATCCTTTGAGGGAATGGTCTATAGTTTCTTTATATGTTTTGAGGGCTTTGAATTGTTGTCCTTCAAGGGAGTAGTCTATTAACTACAACAATGATGCAGCTGCCCTTCGAAGGAGCAGTCTACATTAATAGTTTATGAACTTTTGGTAGGCATACCAATTTTATATATTTTATTGTTTTTGACTGGACTTTTGGTCATGGACTTGACTATAGACTTGTATGGGTTCCCTTATATTAAGACAAAGCATTCATGCTTGACAAAAGGTTTGACTAATGTAGGGAAAAAGGGTTAAAAGGAATAGGAATGACGATGATGGGGGTTGCTCAAGGGATGAGCTCAAGTTAAATATTAAGTGAATGAGTACTTGATTAATAGTAGAATGGTCGTAGATGTAAGTCATAAAAAGGGGCTCAGGTTTTGGTCGGCCTTCAAAAGAAGACAGACGATAAGTCTCTGATCCATGCTTGTGTGTTATGATGTAAGGTACGAGTCAATTAGGAGCAAACTTTCCCCATTTGCTTCGTTCCAAATTAGTCACATGTTGGTTATCTGTAAGGATGAGATCTCTGATTTTGAAATATCGCTCTTTTAGATTATTTTTGTGGACATAGTTTGGTCGATGTTGGACATGAAGTTGATTAGTATGTTGTTGGAATTTGGTACAATGCCGAAAATAGTTGATGCAGTCTTGGTTAATAGTGGGCCAATAATAGCGCAAGTGGAGGATGCACTTGGCAACTGAGTTACTGATGAGATGTCCCCCACAAATCCCGTCATGGACTTGTTTGATGACATGAGATGTTTTAGCAGTTGTTAGGCATTGGATAAGGAGGTCGTCTAGACCTTGTTTGTAGAGAAGTCCCCCTAGCATGGTGTAGCAAGCAATGTTTTTGATAAAAGCTCATCATGCATTGATAGAGAGGTTGGGAGGTATGATAGAATATGTCAAGTAGTCCACAAGTTGTTTATACCAAATGTCGTGTGGATTAGAGAGGTTAGGAGGAATTTCCCCTAGGGATGGTGGTCGAGATATGCCCAAGATAGAAATCTTGGGTTGTGTTGGTTGAGAGGTCTTGACAAATAATGGATATGTCAAAGGTGTAAAAGTTTGGTCTTTTCCTTTATTATTCACAGTTTGGGGCCTAGTGGCCACATGAACAGTGTTGATTTCGAATAAAGGAGGAGATGGTGATAGAGGGACCATAGTCTTGAATGGGGACCCAAATTTAGGTGAAGAGGTTCGAGAGGCATGGGATGGCGTCGATGATTGGTCAAAAAAATGGTCAGAAGAAGCCTCAGTGTGAGGGGTGTCCTTTTTCAAGTTTTGGTGAATGACAACCTTAAGGGCACAGCAATGCTCAGTATCATATCCAGGTGTGTGATGATACCAACAGATTTTAGTGTCATCAAACCAAGATGGTTTTGGTCTGAGAGGTTGGTATGGTTTAATGGGTGGAAGAGTGATGCTAGATGAATGCAACAATTGGCATAACATCGAAGCATAGGACCCCCTTAATGGGCTTGTTCTTATTGTTGCAGTAGGCTTTGACAACTCCTTTTTAGGAGTTGTTTGGGGAGTTTGTCGTGTCACCTTTTTCGTGGGTGGTGTGATCACACACGTAGATGACACTTTATTGATGAGAGGTTTTGGATTAGGGAGCACTCCTATTAAGGTAGAAGAATGTGGACCCAAAATAGAGGGCAATGATGAAGGTGGGAGAGGAGTTCTCTAACATGGTTTAGTAGCCTTCTTTATTATAGTGCAAGGACTACTATTGGGCGAGGTGAGGTTCAAGTCTACCTTCACTTATGGGTGAGTGAGGTTTGAGAGGCATGGGATGGTTATGGCTTCTACGTGTGGTTGAGTAGCAAGGAAAGTATGATCCCCCATTGATGATAAGAAGGATGAAGGCATGGCAGTTGGCATTGGTGCCATCAAGGCATCTTCCAATATGGGAGAAGTCAAAGTGGACTCTCCTATGTGTGAAAAGGGACTAGATGGAGGATTATCCTCCATCGGTAGAGGACAAATAGGAGAAGAAGGCTCTTCTAACTATGGTAGACTAATAGGAGAAGAAGGCTCTTCTACCTGTGGTGGACAAATAGGAGAAGAAGGCTCTTCTACCTATGGTGGACAAATAGGAGAGGAAGGCTCTTCTACCTATGGTGGACAAATAGGTTGACTAACCTCTTCAGGATGTGGAAGAGGTTGGTTAGAAACCATGTCGACTGTGCGTATATTACGCTCTTAAAGTTCATCAACTATGGTCTGAATGTGATTGTGACTTGGGGGATGGTTAGGGAATGGTTGTCTAAAGACATCCATGTTTTGGTTGGCTGGCATATCCAAAAAAAGATCCCCCTTGTCTAACATGTCTTGGATAATTTTTTTGAAGGTTTTACAATTGTCTGTGTCATGACCCTTGACATGATGATAGTTACAAAAGTCATTTTCCCTATACCATGTAGGGATGGATTTTGTGGGGTCGAGTTGTGGTGGTCAGATTTGAGGGAGATTGAGGACTCCCTGCTTGACGAGTTTATCCAAGATGGAAGCATATGACTCTCTTATTGGAGTGTATTGACGCTGTACATATCGTTGTTGGAATTGTCTTGTGATGTAGTCTGATGTGGAAGGCTGAGATTGGTTGGTTGTTGTTGAAGATGATGGTCTAAGGACCATAGTGTTTGCCACTCCTTTGAACTGGGAGTGGGAAGAAGAAGGTTTGGAAGATGAAAGGTCATTAGATTTTGCATTATTATGCAATTTGACCTTATCTTCTTCGACAGCACAGAGTTCAAGCTTTCTGGCCATAGTGAAAGCTTTGTCAAATGTGCAAAATGTTTAGACCCACAAAGTGGATGAGATGTGCTTGGCACATGCTCTTGAAAAGAGCTCGATGAGCTCAGGTTGCGGTAATGAAAAGGAGAGTTGGTTGATCAATCCTCTCCAATGGGCAACGAAGTCAGCTATTGACTCATCATCGAAATGTATAATAGAATAGAGGTCTGTAATGGAGACCTTCTTAGTGATGTTAATTGAAAAGTGGTCAAGGAATAGTTGGGTGAGTTGAGTGAAGGAAAAGAGAGAATGAATAGTAATAGAGCTATACCAGTCAAGGGTGGCCCCCGAAAGTGACATGGAAAATGTGCGAAGTAATAACACATCATCGTGTGCTCTAAGGTAGCAAGCGTGTCTAAACACTCGTAGATGTTGTTGTGGGTCCTCTTTACTCTGAAATCAAGTAAATTTGGGGAGTTCCCACTAGTTAGGATATGGTCGAATAGGCAGCAAAGGGTGAATGGGTTCATTGCATATTTGTTCATATGAATGAACATTGATTGAACCAGAAATGGATGTCTTAAGGTTAGACATCTTATCCATCAGCATCTTAATTAGATCAGTTGGTGGATTGGTAGGTGGGGCACCCCCTAAGTTGTAAGGTACTTAGAAGGCATTAGGAGGGGCATATGACGTACTTGGTTACATTTGTATAGGTGTAACATATTGGTAGTTCGTCATAGGGACTGATGTTGAGGTCAAGGGGGCTTGTGCCATGAAGTTAGAGGGCACAAGTTGACTGGGTGTCACCAATGGTGGTTGAATAGTGGTGACATTAGTTAAAGGGTAGGTAGTCACTCTTGTATTTATAAGCACAAGAGTGGGTTGAGTTGAGACAATCAAGTTCTGATAAGGTGTAGAACTTGGTTGAATTGTTTATGGTTGAGGGGGTACGAAAACCCCAATGAAGTTAGGTCCAAAAATGGAAGGGGAGGCCAAATCTTGAGTATTGGCCATGGTCAGGTTAATAGTTGAGGTGGTGGCTTGAGTGGTCATGGGTTGGGTAGCGAACGTTGTTGATGTCGTTGCTACTTCAGTCAAGGAAGTTGGCATCCCATAAATTGGGTTACCTGAAAGATCTCACGTTTGGTTTCTTGCGAGATAGTGCTGGAGAGCCTTGATGTTGTGGTCAAGGAATCTCTCAAAGTTTTGATCCCCTGTGGGAATAAAATGAGATTGATTGGGGATAGGCTGAATAGGAGTATGTTCAGTATCTGAAAAATACTCCATTTGGTGACTTGATATGAAGGGTGAAGGTGGAAGTGGTTGTTGTCTCACATGGTCAATAAGGGATTTAGCTTGACTATGTGTCAAATCCATCCAAGGCAAAAGGGTCTAGGTTCTAGAAACTCTATGTTTCAGTTTCAGAAAACCAAAAGGTTGTGTTGAACAACAAAATGGTTAGGTTTTAAGCTTGCTATTTTGAAAAAAGTTTGTTGATAGTGACCAACGTCGATTGGAAAACTGATGTCTATGAAGATAAATTACCGACGTCGGTGGAAAAACTGATGTCGGTGAAGGTAAGTTACCGACATCAGTTAAAAACTGATGTCAGTGTTTGTGTATTTCTAGAAACTCAAAAAATTGAAAGTTTTTGGAAGAAAAGAAAGTCTGAGTCGTTTAAGAACTCAGAATAATGCATCCTTACCAACTCAAAAAACTAGATAAAAATAGAAGAAAGATGAAGGCAAGCAATCTCTAAATGTTAAATTCCTAAGAATAAATTTTAGAGTCGTGGTGGCTTAAGCCTTAGAATAATATGTTGGAATTTTGGCTTTTAGAACGGGTCCTAAAAGAGGCAGTCTATGGTTGGTTTCAGGTTATGTTTTGGTTCTCAAAAGTCTGTGTTAGGTTCCATACGTGGCTTGGTGTTAGGAGCTTGCTCCCCTCACTTCACGAGCCCATAGCCAAGCTGGGTCGCTTAGCCAATATATACTTCCCCTATAGTTTATACTCTGCCAGAGAACAGAGTGGGTCCTCCCCTTAGTTGTGAAGTCCAAGTAGGATTGCCAGAAAGGGTAAGGTATCCGCTAGGTGGTGAAATCCTAGTTGGGCCTTGTCTCAGGTATGTTTAGATGTTTGATTGTGAATGTGGTCTAGTCGTGTAACATATGTGCACTACGATTTATTCATAATGCAGTTAATTACTAGATGACCTAAATATGCATTCAAGCAGGAGTGAAATGCATTTAATTTTTAACCCAAATTGAAATGTTTTGTTCAGATGTAGACAAGTGAGGAAAAGGTTAAGAGCATGAATTTCACTACTCTAAGATATAGGGAAAAAGTGATAAGAAGAAAAAGAAATATTCTTTTTAACTTGTGCTTATGGTGTCTTTTCAAAATAAAAAGAAAAAAGAGGAAGGATGCAAGAAGAAAATCTAATGCACCTATATGAAAAGTTTGCCTTTTAGAAGAAAATGAACCCAAGGAAAACTCCAGGGGTCCCACCAAGCGTGCCAAAATGTTTCTACTAGTTTTTGCTATTTAATTCAAAAGAAATAAGAAACTAAAAATAAATGGTCAGGGGTTTGTACATACCCAGATGAAGCTGTGCACTGTATCCAGACATTGTAGGAGCTCCTCTTTGGCTATGGAGGAAGACACCTATAGATAAAAAGACTTGAATAGAAAAATGTTAGATAGAGATATGGTGGACTGCCAAACAATATGCTCGGTCCCAGAAGTGCAAAGACTTCCTTGAGGGATGACAGTCCACTTATTGACAAAGAGATTGATGCTAGAAAAGAAATGGTGAAAGACTAAACAAAAGAAATAGAGGTAATGTGTACCTATATTCTACTGTCGATATGTCACAGTCACTGATGTCGGTTAGTCTGCCGGCATCGGTTAGTTAAGTTGCCAATGTCAGTTAGGCTATCGACGTCGATAGGGGCAATAGTCCTTAGACGGGTCTCAGGGTTATGTCCATGGTCAATAAAGGGATTCTGGGAGTTAAAAGGGTCTGTGCAGGGTTACAGGGAGACAAATAAGGTCTGCAGAAGGACAAAGGTAGATGATAGGTTGTCAAAAAGGGTCAAGATAAAAGGAAGGCTTTATAGCCTCTCCAAGAAGAAAGCTGGGTCTGGTTGAGGGTCAGGTCAGGTCTGGTAGTATTTAGAGATATAAAATTGACTAATTATCAATGCTTTCTAAATTACTGAAATGAAAGGGTAGAAGAAATACTTAGCTCTTTCTTGGTGGAGAGCCAGAGGTGTTGAACATTCCTGTTGTGGCTGATGTCGATGTTCTCATGCAATGTTTTAGTCCAGTCTGGAGCAACTGATGCAAAGTTTTTGAAGCCCTGGAGAGTGTTGGTTGAAGTCTGATGATTGATCTCAGAGAGTTCCTGTTGATGCCCAAGTCTGGAGGCGAGAGAAAGAGAGAGCCATATCCAAGTGAGAGAGTCCAAGAGCCAATTCATGATTAGCCTGAGCGAAAGGTTAAAAATTGGCTTAAGTAAACTAACATCAGTGATCTCGTCAGCATCGACTGAAAATTGACTGACGTCGATGGGTAAATAATGGGTAAAGGGGCTAAGAAGCCCATTCTCCATCCGCCAAGTGAATAGTCTGTTGGAGAACGATCAAAGGTCAGGCTAAATACGCACGAGAGTTGGTTAGGCAGTTGGAAAGGAGTGAGAATAGGTCTTAGGTGGATGACTTAGTCTCAAGGTGAGTCAGAGGGTAGGAAATGGTCCAAGGTGAGGTGTCCTAGGTGAGTTGTCGAGGGTGATGTCGTTAATTTAAAATAAGTAATATATTTTAAATTAATAAGATGTGTAAGGGAGGGGACCAAGGGGGAGTCGACACAATTTAGGTGTCTATAATATTGAACCCATAATGTTGATGAGATATGTTTAACACATGAACTCACAAATAATTTTATTATTTCTGGTTGAGGAAGGGAAAAATTAAGTTAGTTTATAAGACTCCTCCATCTAGCCACAAAATAGATGACAAATTTGTTATAGAATTGTCTAATGGTATGGAGTCAGTTATGGTCACTTTTATTATGATGTTAATGGAAAAGTGCTCTAAAAATATTTGGGATAATTACCCAAAAGAGAATAGGGAATGTTGAGGGATAAAACTATACTAGTCTAAAGCTAGTCCAACTAGCAACATGGGAAACATTCTTAGGAGAAGAGCATCATCATGGGCTATAAGATAACAAACATGTCTAAATGCTTGAATGTGTTGCTAAGGATCTTATTTATTTTGAAATTCCGTAAATTTTGAAAGTTCCCATTGTGAGGGGTATGGTCTAATAGGGACAATTAGATTAATGGGTTCATTAAAAATTTGCTAAGTGAGCATATTTTTCTACGTAGAGGCAGAGGCTTTCATATTTTCCACCCTATTTATGAGGATGTTCATAAGGTTAAGTCAAGTATTATATTGAGGAATACTCCCTAGGACACTTAGTTGTAGATGTTGATTGGTATGAAATGAAGTGGAAAAGGTTTGTGATAAGGGGTAACCAATTGAAGTGGTCATAATTGATTGGGATGTTGTCATATACTATGGGGCTTGAAAGGGTATATACAGGGAGCCAAGGGGTTGCGAGGGAGATATGTATTGGGTAGTCAATGGGATGTACTTGTGAGGAGGTTGAATCAAGGGAGCTTATTACAAAGGTTGAGTTTGGGTATTTGAAGCTATGCTAGTTTGGATGGGTGGGAGAGTTGTAGGGATTGAAATCACTACATTTTGAGGTGTTTTGGTAGGAGTTGAAATAAACATAGGTTGAGTTGTGATAGTATTTTAGGCTTGGGTATTAGTTAGGGATGGACCACTAGATGTTACTAGAGGTAAATTGTTTAAAGGTTGTGTAGTGTTAGTATCAAACCCTATTGGGGGAGGGTTGTTGAGAGAGGAAACCATGGTTGTATTAAACCCTTCTGGTCCCTTTAGAGGCATACCAAAAACATTCCCATAAGACTGTGTATGATGGAAAATTTGGATATGGATGGTTCAAGTGCTAAGGTAATGGTTATGAGTAATTGGATTACTCTCCAATATGGTGGTGAATTTAGAATCTCCCTGAGTATAGAACTAGGGAATACCCTTCCATATAGATTTAGGAGAGGTAGGAAGACTCTAGGTGTTCTCCATGGATGAGGAAGAGATTGGGGGTTTAGTTTGACTTAGTGATTATTTTCATGTCAAAACCATGTAACACCAAATAAATATCAATAAATGAAATAAAAAATTACACAATAGTCTTTTTTATTATCTCATTTTAGTGGAAACAGGCACACACACTACAAAATGTACTTAAATGTGTTGCTTTTTTAATAAATTAACTTTAGAGTGTGATAAGGAAAAAGGTTAACAAGGGTACTAAGAAATGGTAATCTAAATATGGTTTTGGGTTTTTTTTAAGGATGGGAACCTCTATATACATGAAGGTACATTGAGGCCTGACTTCATGTTAGAAAAATGTACATGGCTTGGTATTAGGGCCTAACCCCTCACTTCACACACTATAGTGATAAGAGTGTCGGGTGCATAACCTCTATACTTCTTTCCAAAAAATTTATACTCGACCAGTACATCGAGTTAGTTTTCCCCTTGGTGATGAATCCTAAGTGGGTCCACCTTAGGTAGGAAAATGTTTCAAATGATTATTTTAATATTATGTGGTTTTGGATGTGTGAGAAGGTGTGATTACTATGATATATTAATCCACTTATATTAGTCTATGTGAATTATCTAAGCAAGCAAAGAATGAATGCAATTCTTTTTAAACCTTAAAGGTAAAAGTAAGAATTTTTGGATTTTTTATTTTTTGAATGAAGACAAATAATAAATAAAAGAGGAAACTAATGAATAATTTCACAATGAAATCTATCAAGAATAATGGGACCTTAAGGGTCCTATGGGGCATGCTAGAATGTAATAGTAGTTTTTTGTTTTTTTACCTTTTAATGTAATTATCTACTAAAATCTTTAAAAAATGTAGGGTTTATTAGGAATGCCTAGAGATAAGAATATGGTTTCACACCATTTTAATCCAATGAATGTAGGAACTTATTTTTGGCTTATAAGAATAACATTTACACAATGAGACAACTGGGACAAACTTGATTAATAAATAGATAAGTGCTACCCAGTTGGGAACTAGTCCTAACAAGTTATGAACTTCCTCAAGTGGATGTTAACTCACTGTTTTCACAATTAAGTGGATAATAAACACTAAAATTACAAAATAGAAAAATTCAATATATATGTGATAAAAAATTCTTAGGAACTAATCTTCATTTAAACTATCAATATAAGAAAACTATTCATCAAAATAAGCTCCAACATAATTCACATCTTCTTGTATAACATCTAAATAGTCAGAAGTGGCTTCAACTAAAGGAGAATAGAGAATGACACAACGTGCTAACTCAAAAGCTATGTCACTTTGGTCAACAAAGAAAGGTTGAGAGATGATGGGTAGATTAGTGTTACTAATTATGTCATGTGAAATTTTGGGTAGCCTCATCTACAAATAAATCCCATGTTTAGAAAGGTAGAATATCAAATCATAATGCATCTAAGATAGAGTTTATGACTAAATATCTTTGGATTTTAAAATAAAATGTAGGGATCTATGTCGATCCTAAAAAATCAATACTAATTTAAATGAATTGTCATCAATTCTAATAAAACAACATAAGTTTATAAATGGAAAGCTAAAGGATGGCCAAGGATATTCAAAAGGGAAAATGAGGATATCTAAGATGTCCTAACAGTGGAATGAGCAAGAAGATATATAAATGAAATAAGAAATGAGATATTTAAAATAGAGAACTTACCTTGAAATGGATGTTAGCAGAGTGTATTCTTTCCACAAGTTCAAGCAATCTCCCTAATTTGTGATGACTATTCTAGACTGGGTAGAGCCTATGTCAATGTGGATCTAGCATTCACACTTTAATTCTCATGAAGAAATCTAAGAAAAATTTCTAGATTGAAATTTTGTAGGGGCTAACTCAAAGGTTTGCCTATGAATATATAGATCAATGCAAATCAAGAAAATTAACACTGATCATGAGAGAATATTTATGGATTCACCCTTTTTGGAAAATTTTTGCTTTGGTCTATTTTGATTTGATCCAACTATGAGGTAATTTGGGATTTTAAAAATGTGGGTTGGTTAGCAATAGATTTATATGAGGGTAAGTTGTTATAGAGTTAATATTTATGGGTTATACATTAGATTTTGGTGGTTAAAAAGGGAAAATGGTAATTTGAAAAAACAAATTACCAAGTACCTAATTGTAAATAGTTTAAACTTTAGGATAGGGGTATTTATGATAAAATAATAATAAACGTATACAACACCAAATAATTCATATAGGACATTAAAAATTGTAGTGTCTACAATGAGGACTAGATTTGATTGGCAAGAAAAATCCCACATCATCTAATGGCCACAAGTTTATTATCATAGCTATGGATTATTTTACCAAATGGGTAGAATCTATGCCACTTAATTATACCACAAGTCTCCAAATTTCCAAATTTATCATGAATCAGATCATTTATCATTTTGGCATTCTAGCCAGCATCTTATCAAATAATGACAAGTCCTTCAAAATCAATAAGTTGAATCCCTATGTAAGTGTTACCACACCAAGAAGAACTTTTTGACACCTTATTGCCCCCAAGCGAATGGATAGACTGAAGCAACTAATAAGACTCTTATCAATATTCTCAAAAAATTTATCAATGGTGTAGGAAGGAATTAGAATTTGAAATTATATCCTGCACTCTAGTCTTATCAAACAAGTATCTAAACACCCATTAGGGATACTCTATATTCTTTGGTTTATGAAACAAAAGCAATATTTATATAGAAGTAGATCTCCCCTCTTTATACATCTTATTGCAAAACATCATCACTGATCACAATTTTAGACAAGAAACGATACCAGAATAAGAACTTCTAGATGAGAAGTGTCAAAGGGCCCTAAATCACCTTCAAGAATATCAAAATAGATTAAAATGCCAATACCATAATAAAATACAGTCCCAAGAGTTTGAGGTCAATGATCTAATCCTAAAAGAGAATAAAAAATACTAATATAGATAGGGATAAAAATGGAAAATTTTTAGCCAATTGGCTTAGACCCTTTATAATAGTTAAGTTGAGATCATGATCCTACCTGCTAGCCACATTGGATGGTGAAGAACTTGATGAGAAAATAAATATATTTCATTTAAAATGATTTTATACTTGATAAGATCCAATCTACCTCTGTCTATGGATCCCCACTCTTTGGGGCATAACCATTTCCATTCCACACTTCTCATTTTATTCCAGTCTCCCATCCATGATCCTAGTCTTAAAAGTGGGAATCTATTATAGGATTGAACAAAATTATGGGACAAATATTTTAAACTGAGGAAGAAGTCATTTTATTTTGTGTGAAGGTAAAATTTTTTGAGGAGTGTTCTAGAGTCTTATTATCCATTTTACATGTATCCTCCATCCTATCACAACCTCATACATAGCCTCCATCACATCTTCTTTGATGAGTGTGTCTCCTTTTAGCCTCCACATAATGCTATCCTCATTTATCTCTCACTTCCCTAAGCCATGATCCACAAGCTCACACTAACTTTATTATTATAAATGGGTCAATACTAAGTCTTACTTCAGGGTCCAACATACACTATGCCACTGAATCTTGATTGATTATCCTAATCCCGATATACAATTGCTTTTGATTCAATTGAATCCTTATTTCAATCCAATAGTTTTGGGCATAATAAACCCTTAGTACATATCTATTATTGTCATTAAGACAATTTTAGATAATCATCTCATTGCAATCACTCAATACTATCACATGTATATCCATTTTATTTATTCCTACCTTTAGTCTATTTTGTATTATATGTGTGTGTGTGTGAGTGTTTTAAATTGTGTGGTTGTTCGATAAGTCATTTATTCTTGTACATATTAACTAGATAGTCTTGTTATCTTTTTATGTATTTTATTTTGTGTGCTTAATGGGAACAAGGATGGTCTAAGTGATTCCTGAACTTGTCTTGGGCAAAGTCAGTTCAAAATGGAGTTCCCCCATACACCATGGTCTTAATGTGTCTTTGAATTATATCATGTCATTGGTAAATGTTTATTAATTGATTAAATATTAAAATGGATTGCATACATCATTAATGACTTCAAAATTTTCCACCCATCCCATTCCCCCAATCCTATCACTATCTAGTCTAACCATCACTATCTAACCTAATCATCCTACCATTGCATCCCTACCCACCTCCTTAGTGTAGGAGGAATGTCCTAAAAGTCCAATTTGTGAGGCATACAAATCAATAATGGATTATCTTTCATTATCACATTGATAAATATTTTTTATTCCATTTTTTACCATTTCAAAATGAAACATCAAATTCACATTGCATAACATCACATCTGTAAAAATAAAATATCAAGACATCCATACACAAATATATCTCATGAAATATCATAAATTCACATATCATCCATGAATCATAAAACATCATCACAAAAATAATCATCTATCTATCATACCATTTAATCCAAGGAATTCATATCTAACATCTATCTAATCTATAACTACATCTATCTTAAGAATTTAACTCATCTATCTATCATCTCACTAAATACATATATCAATATAAAATTAATCACTTACATCACATCATGTCATATAAATATAAATATCCATAATCATTTCATATATATCATAATTATAACATCAATAGAACCATAATCATGCATAGTCATAACATCTAAAACACATCACATCACATCAAAATCTCATCATATATAATAATCTCAAATGTCCACATGGAATCCATGTCAATAAAATATATACAATATAAGGTCCCCGTGGGCATAAATATGATACAATAAAAAAAATTCATACACTATCTCACACATCCTTGTTAAGCACCTAGTGGTCCTCTGGGTAATGTTATATTGACTTGGATGAGTTGGCTCAAATATAGGTTTACGCCACTCTAGTGGCACTACTACCTCATACAGGTATTTATAATAATGCACCTCATGAATCAACCTCATAAGGTTTTGAATCACATTACCCATCCCACCTACTAGCCTAATCATGTTTACCTCCTCCTTGTCCCTTTTGACCACCTAAACCTCTCTTATCAGATCTCTAATTTGAGTCTGCATCTAACAAATCTGAATTTATATCCCAACAATATATGTGTCCTAATTTTGGATCTAGATCTGTAACATAACTATCTAAGCCTATAAAGAGGTGACCTTTTTAGGAACCCATGCTACCCCTTCTCTTTAATTTGTTAGTATATTAGTTACTATGGATGCATATGCTTTGTAAGTCATCCCATGAGCATTTTATTTTATCCCACATTAATGGGAAGTATTAGTTTCTTAGATTAGACTTAGTATATAATTAAGTGTTAAGGCCAATGAAGATATCTATAAATTTATTGTATTGAGCTTGCTCAAAGGAGGTTGCCCCCTCGAAGTGGCATGTGATCAATATAAACCCTTCGATGTTTTTTCTATTCATATAAATATGTTATTTCATGCATTTTAATTAATTTGTTGTATGAGGATCCTCTCATCTATTATCAAAGCACTTTCCAAGGCCAATTTCATTTCTCAGAAAGTGTTTTTTGTTCTGCTACATTATGTTTTTTTGCTCAAAATACTATAATATGTTTTGGATTAGGGTAAATACCTATCTACATAACTATGGGAAGTGCTTGGGAATAAGACATAAAAATCATTATGAGGAGTAAAATATGAACCCCAAAGTAGATGGCCCATTGAGAGGACCTACCAGTGAAAAGGGCAATGGCAATATCTTGATTGATTAGTTCCCACACACGAAGAAAACCAAGAGCTATCATTTAGGGGTAAATTTGTGGCCAATTTTTTTTTTCGAAAATGATACTCATTGAGACAACATTGGTAGATAGAGAGATATATTTAAAACCTTAGGTAGCCTTTGAAACTTGGGGCACATTTCTTTCAGATTTAAAATATTACTAGTGGAGTATCATAAAACTTACCATATCATATCTTCACATATTACCAATAAAGTATCAGAAGACTTGTCATACCAATTTTAGCATATTACCAATAGAGTATCAAAAAAATTCCATATCATATTTTCACATGTTACTAGTAGAGTATCAGAAGACTTGTCATACCAATTTCAAAATATTCCCTAGGAGGCCCCTTATCCAACGGTAGCACAATTGATTACTTATATATGAGCAATTGAACACGGAAATTATACCAGAATGATTAAGAAACTAGAAACATGAGACAGCAAAGAATTTGAGAGACAATACACACAATTGTATTAGATAATACTAGAAGAAAATACAAATAAGGAAGATGCCACTTCTCCCTCCACCTCAAAGGCTTGCCACACCTCAAGACCTTCTTCCCTCTCTCTTGCTCAACACAAAACCAACTCTAAAACCTGAGTTACAATCCCTCCTTGAATGCTATAGCTGATCTCCTTGACCTTACACCTGTAGATCTCCTTGACCTTGCTTGCTTCAATGCTCTTACTTGATCAATATGATAATTACAATACATGCCTCATGGTTCTTTAAATAGAAATCCATGGTTACAAAAATAGACATCTAACTACTAAAATTAGACACACAGCTCGCGACTTAAAATAGTCTCTTAGCATGCAAACACTCGGTTTAACTAACTGACTGTTCGTAAACAACAGTTCTGGATCGCACAGGCGACCAACGTCGGTCCCTGCTTGTCTGGTGCTGTCGACGTCGGCCAACTCTCTGCCATCGCCGGTCTCCTTCTCCACTGCATCTGACCGACGTCGGTCATACTTTCGACGCCGGTGGCTCTGGTTCTTCAGCATCCTTTCTTCATGTGTGTGCAAACAATTGAAGCTTTTAGCTCCACACCTTAACAATCTCCCACTTGGAGATAAATAGCTGCAACCTGTACCTGTACCTGTACATCATCTATTTTGTTCCTTAGGCCCTGTATCCCTCTTCAAAGTCACCCTTGAAGACCAACCACCACGCAAACCTGTGATGCTATATCTGTCACCTATGCCACAAGAACTTTGCTGCTCCCAAATTCTTCATGACATACTTCTGAACCAACTCTACCCTTAGCTCAGAAAACTCCCTGTATATGCAACCCTGCAAAAGTAACACAATACAGTAACAGGATAATGTAGCTAATATTATCCAACCTGGTAAAGATAAAATACAATGGTCAAACCTCCATTGCCCTGCAGCTAACTCAAGACCATATACCATAGCCTTCTGTCTCAGATGTCCATCCACTCTCTTCTCTAAAACGGGAATCCATCCCTCTATATCCAGCTGACAACTCCACCAACAAGTACCTGTTTGGCTCTAATCCAAGGACTCACACTCCTCATCCATGTCAAGCTCCCACTGTTTCTGGATTCTACCTGCATTGCTTCCTCCATCTTCCTAGTTCTTGACTAACAGTAAGCAATATAAAGAAGGTGAACAACGAATATGAGGTTCACATACCTTTTTTGACCTCTATATGGATGTTTGAGACTCATAGATCCACCCAACATCCGTTCCAGTGACCGATCTCAGCCAACTCCCAGTCTATTCCCAACCGATGTCGATTTCCTGCACTGATCTTGACTGCCGACGTCGTTACCCCTGGCCGACGCCGGTGTCCCCCCTACCGACGTCGGTCCTGATGACCGACGTCGGACTTTTCCTATCTGACCTACCGACCCTGCTGGTCTGCACATGACCGAAGCCAGTGTCTGGATGACCGACGTCGGTTCCAAGTAATCGACATCGGTGCCTGTGTGTTCCCGTGAGTGATGAATTCTTCATCCGCGAGCTCTTCTTGGATCAAATCTATATCCATGCTGCCCTGCTCAGATTTATTTACTGCCTGTAACTGTTCTAAGGCCTTCATCTCCTCCATGAACACCAAGACATCCCTGTTCTTGTCAAAAGCCTCAAATTTCCTTTTCCTGCAATGAATTCTATCCATGCCTTCTGAATTTGAACACATACCTTTTGAGTCAAGAACTTCCATTCCCTTCTTATTCATGTGACCCTGCCTATTAGACCACATATACGAATCTGCACCAGAAGTGGAATCAGTAGTACAAGTAGATAGATAAAGAGTACCTACTTTCTTACCTCTTGCTAAAACAAGTGCTCCCTTGGTAACCTTCCAAGAATCTGCTGTGAGGGTTATTGTGCATCCCTCATCTCCCAACCTTCCTACAAAAATCAGACTCTGCTTCAAAATTGGAACATGCATGACCTCCTTCAACACCCATGTGTTGTCAATCTGCAATCTCAGCTGCACTTTCCCTTTGCCAACTATCTGACAAGGCGTACCATCCCCTAAATAAAGAAATCCAAAATCTCCCTGTTCATACTCATGAAACAAATCTCTGTTTGGGGATGCATGGAAAGATGAACCAGAATCTAATATCCATGATCCTACGTGACTATCCAAAGAAAGTATGAGAGCATCCTGTACCACAATATTTTCATCCTTTGCTTCTTCCATACCTGTATGTTGATTCTCTTTATCTCTCAACCAACACTCCTTCTTTGTATGTCCTTTCTTTCCACAAAACCAGCAGGTAATACCTTTAGACTCGGATCTCCTTCCCGACCTTGATTTCCCTTGCTCAATCTTCTCCTTTTGCCTTCCTCTGCTTTTCGCACTTAGAGCGTTTCCTAATGATTCACCTGTGCTTCTCCTACGTATTTCTTCATTCAAAATCACACTCACAACATCATCAACCTTTAAGATTTTAGAAGCAGATGCAGAGTTACTTACTGCCATAACCATACCATCCCAACTTTCAGGCAAAGAACATAATATCAAGAGAGCCTTTACCTCATCATCAAAAATAATGTTGACTGAAGCTAATTGGTTTACCAAACCATGGAAATCACTGAGATGAGTATGTACCGAACCTCCTTCCTGCATTTGTAAAGTAAATAGCTGCTTCATAAGGTATACCTTATTAGAAGCCGAGGGCTTTTCGTATAAATTTGCCAAGGACTTTATCAACTCTTCTGTTGTTTTGCACTGTGATAAGCTGGAAATCACAGAAGCTCCAAGACTCAACCTTATGGAACCAAGAGCCTTCTGATCAAGAACACTCCATTCTTCATCTTTCATATCTGTGGGCTTGCATGCAACCCCACCCAACGGTAAGTACAGATCCTTCAGATACAGATAGTCCTCAATCTGCATCCTCCAGTGTTGATAATTCTTGTCGTTAAACTTCTCCATTCATAGCTTGCTTTCTTCTGCCATTGCTGAACTCCCACTCAATCAGAAAACCCTGTGAATGACCTGTAATCAAAAACAATAACCTGCTTCCTGCAAACCGTAGCTCTGATACCAACTGTTAGGAGGCCCCTTATCCAAAGGTAGCACAATTGATTACTTATATATGAGCAATTGAACACGGAAATTATACCAAAATGATTAAGAAACTAGAAACATGAGACATCAAAGAATTTGAGAGACAATACACATAATTGTATTAGATAATACTAGAAGAAAATACAAATAAGGAAGATGCCACTTCTCCCTCCACCTCAAAGGCTTGCCACACCTCAAGACCTTCTTCCCTCTCTCTTGCTCAACACAAAACCAACTCTAAAACCTGAGTTACAATCCCTCCTTGAATGCTATAGCTGATCTCCTTGACCTTACACCTGTAGATCTCCTTGACCTTGCTTGCTTCAATGCTCTTACTTGATCAATATGATAATTACAATACATGCCTCATGGTTCTTTAAATAGAAATCCATGGTTACAAAAATAGACATCTAAATACTAAAATTAGACACACAGCTCGCGACTTAAAATAGTCTCTTAGCATGCAAACACTCGGTTTAACTAACTGACTATTCGTAAACAGCAGTTCTGGACCGCACAGGCGACCGACGTCGGTCCCTACTTGTCTGGTGCTGCCGACGTCGGCTGACTCTCTGCCGTCGCTGGTCTCCTTCTCCACTGCATCTGACCGACGTCGGTCATACTGCCGACGCCAGTGGCTCTGGTTCTTCAGCATCCTTTCTTCATGTGTGTGCAAACAGTTGAAGCTTTTAGCTCCACACCCTAACATTCACATATTACCAATAAAGTATCAGAAGACTTGTCATACCAATTTTAGCATATTACCAATAGAGTATCAAAAAAATTCCATATCATATTTTCACATGTTACTAGTAGAGTATCAGAAGACTTGTCATACCAATTTCAAAATATTCCCAATAGATTATAAAAAAACTTTATAAAAAATCTCTTATTTTGGCCATGGTAGTAACCTGAACAGGAGAAAAAAATATGGAGGATGAAATTACTATCCTCAAGACCTAAATCAAAGATCTTGATGAAATTTTTTTTAGACTCAATCTTCAACATACCACCTTGAATAACAGATGGCATCTAGAGTCCTTTTCAGACATTGGGTTTTCTTCTTCCAACAATTTTTGTGGGCCAAATATTGATAATCCTCAATTTAATGGTGTAGATCCAACTAGATGGATCTATTAGATAGAACAATATTTTAGTCTGCATAATACTTTTGATGCCAATAAATTATTACTTGCATCCTTTCACTTGGAAAATGAATCCCTTCAATGGTACTGTTGGTATATCAAGGATCATGATAAGCCAATATGGACCGATTTTATCACCCTCATTTTTCAATGGTTTAGCCCTAGTGATTTTTATGACTTCACTAGAGAACTCACTAAACTTTACCAAATAGGAATCATGAGAGAATATCAAACAAAATTTTAAAAATTGGCTAATCACATAGGGATTGTCTAATGAATTCTTTAGGTGTTATTTTTTAGTGGTCTAAAGGATGCAATTTGATTTGAGGTAAAAATGTTTTGGCTCAGCATAATGATGGAAGCCCTAGGGTTGGATAAGTTGTTATAAGATAATATCATAGCTTAATAGTGATCCAAATACAATTTTTATCCTTTCAAAAATACAAATCTATAATGATCTCACACAATGTTAGCCCCCAGAGCCACTCCTATCAAGCATTTGACTAAAATAGAGATGTAATGACTTAGATAAAAAGGACTATGTTATTATTGTGATGAAAAATTCACTTGAGGACATAGATGTGTCAAGAAAAATCTATACCTAATAGATGTGGACTCTCCACCTAATACTGAAGTTTGGGAAGATGTTTAAGATATAATAGATTATTTAAAAGAAGATTACCTGATTATAAAACCTATTTCTTAGGAAGATCAATCAGAGATATCTCTCCATTCCTTAGTATGAGTCACCACCCAATAAACCATGTGGGTTAGGGGTTAATTCAATAATATCCCTCTTACAATACTCATTTATTCTGGTAGTACTCATAACTTCATTGACCCTCAGATCACCAAACACGTTGACTATTTTATCCATCCCTACTCCAACTTTGAAGTCATGATTGCCAATGGGGGCACATTACCTTATAAAGGGAAGTGTCTCAATGCACATATATCTATTGGAGATTATAAATTACACTCCAACATGTTTAATTTTCCCTTAGGAAGATGTGATGCTATTTTGGGAACCCAATGGTTACACACACTTGGACCCATATTATGGTATTTTGTTGAACTTTAGATGCAATTTTTAAATAATGGGAAAAAATACACATTGAAAGGTTTACACCTAGGGTCTCTCAGCATCATAAGTTCACATTACATATAAAATCTTTAAGAAAAATTCACATGGCATCATTACCTAGATCCATTTTATTCAAATGTAACTATCAATGGTATCCACCACTCCTTATGATCTATAAACTATTTTGTATAGGTATGCATGTGTCTTTGTCGAACTAATGGGATTTACACCTTTTGAGTCATAGGAACATCATATTTAGATCATTCTTGGAAGAATTCATCCCAAAATCAAGCCCAAGCACTACCCATTTCAACAAAAGACTGAGATCAAGATACTTGTTCAAGACTTACTGATATGCACCCCAGTCCTAGCCCATGTTCTTCCCCAGTTCTCCTTGTCTAAAAAAAATATGGGTCATGGTGCCTCTGCATTGAATTATAAACACTTAATCACATCATAATCAAGGATAAGTTCTCAATCCTTATTATTATTGGGCTTCTTGATGAGCTTCATGACACTCATTTATTTATCTAAGTTGGATCTCCACTCTGTATATCACCATATTTGGCTTCATGAGGATGATATCCCTAAGATACCTTTTCACACGCATGATGGCCACTATCAATTTTTGGTCATGCCCTTTGGCCTCACTAATGTTCCTTTAACATTTCAAGCATTGATGAATAAAACATTCTGGCCCTACCTACAAAAATTCATTATGATCTTCTTTGATGATATCCTCATCTATATTAATATATCGTCTAAGCATCTCTAACATCTAGATCTCACACTTCAAATTCTCTCTGATAATCATCTTTGTGCAAAATAGTCCAAATGTGCTTTTGGATAGGACTAATTGGAGTATCTTGATCATATTATTTCATCCCAAGGTATTCAGGTGGATCCCAAAAAAATATATGCCATGACAAATTAGCCTCATCCTCATAGACTCAAGATCCTCCATTTTTTTTGGGGTTGACAAGATACTATCACAAGTTTTTCAAGGATTATAGGAAGATTTTAGCTCTAATGATAGGTATATTTAAAAAGGATAATTTTACATAGACACAAGCTATTGAGTGTGCATTTGAAGAATTGAAATAAGTTATGTGTACTACACCTATTCTGGCTATGCCAGATTTTGCCAAAACCTTAACTATCAAGAGTAATGCTTATGATAATGGACTTGGTGTTGTTCTCCAGAAGGATGCCCCATTGTGTTCACCAACAAATCCCTTTCTATCAATAATTTAATATTCTTACTTATGAGAAGGAAATGATTGCCATTTTACATGAAGTATAAAAATGACGGCCATACCTACTAGGAAATCATTTTTGCATCAAAACTTATCACTAGAGTCTAAAATATTTCTTAGAATAATGGGTCTCTACTTCATCACAATATAAATGGATTAGAAAACTCGTGGGTTATGACTATGAGATCACTTACAAGAAGGGTAAGGATAATATTGTGGATGATGCTCTATATCACACATTTGTGGACCAATCTTCCCTTTCAGCTATTTCTATGCCTATTCCAAATTGGTTGGATGTTTTACAATAGGTGTATGTTAATGACTCCTCATTATATCAAATAATTCAATAGTTGGCCACTAACCCCTTTATAGTACTACATTATTCTTTGCATGATGCTTTTCTATAATACAAGGACTATCTGGTGCTTCCCCAAATCATAGATCTTCAATAGGCTATATTCTATGAAATCCATGCTTCTCCATCCATAGGTTACTCAAGGTTTCTCAAAAATTATGAGCGAGCATGACATACCTTATTTTGAAAGGGAATGAAAAAGGTAATTCAATACATGGTGGCTGAATGTGATACCTACCAATGCCACAAGGGTGAAAAAACATTCATTCCTAGGTTTCTCAAAATCTTGCCCATCCCTACTAGGTTTTGGATAGATATTTCTATGGATTTCATTGAGGGGATACCTAAAAGTGGAGGAAAAATATTCATTTGGTTTTGATCTATCTCCTCTCCAAATATAGTCATTTTTATTCCCTCACCTATCCCTATACTACCTCCATAATCACACAAATTTTCTTGGACCATATTTTTTGTCTTCATGGTATTCCTTCTTCCATTGTATCAAATTATGATGCATCCTTCACCAACCATTTTTAGACAAAACTATTTTAACTCGCCAACACCCAACTGAAGATGAGTTTTGGGTATCATCCATAAATGGATGGCCAAACTAAAATTTTCAATAAATACTTGAAAATTTTCCTTCTTGTTTCACGTCAGAACAATAACATCAATGGGAAAAGTGGATCATTCTCACTGAATTGTGGTACAGTACCTCTTACCACACTTCAAATAAAATGATTCCATATGAAGTAGTCTATGGTTAAGCACCACTAGTTCTCCTTTCATATACCTCCAACAGTTCACCAGTTCAAGCAGTTGACATGATTCTCTAAACCCAAAATCAGATCCTCAACATCCTATTAGATAATATTCATATGGCACAAAATAGAATGCAACAACAGGCTGATTAGCACCATTTTGAGCATACTTTTCAAGTAGATGATATGGTTTTTATTTTCTTGTAGCCATACAAGCACTCATATTTGAAACTAAAAGGGTGTCATAAGTTGCTTCCCGATTTCTATTAGCCATATAAGGTTCTCCAAAATATTGGGTCAGTTGCTTATAAGTTAAGCTTCCACCTTCTTCCTGAGTTCACCCAATATTTCATGTCTCTTATGTGAAGAATTTTTTTGGCACAAACATTAGAGTGCAAACTATGTTACCATAACTTGATAATGAAGGATCCATCCTTCTTGAGATAGAGGAAATCCTGAATAGCCACACATGCCAAATTCACTCCCATTCCATCACAGAGGTATTAATTCAGTGGCATGGAAAGCAACTAGAGGATGCAACATGGGAACCACTATGTTATATTTAACACCAATTTCCACATCTAAAGATTTGAGGATAATTTTTTTTCTAAGAGGGATGGGATGTTAGGAACCCGTGCTACCCCTTCTCTTTAATTTATTAGTATATTAGTTATTATAGACACATATGCTTTGTAATTCATCCAATGAGCATTTTATTTTATCCCACATTCATGGGAAGTAGTAGTTGCTTAGATTATACTTAGTAAATAAGTATGTGTTGAGGCCAATGAAGGCATCCATGAATTTATTGTATTGAGCTTGCTTAAAGGAGGTTTCCCCCTCAAAGTGGCCTGTGATCAATATAATCCCTTTGGTGTTTCTATTATTTATATAATTTTTTTATTTCATGTATTTCATTAATTTTTTATAGGAGGATCCTCTCAGACCTATCCCTTTAAACTAGTAACCTATCCATGTGCCTAGGTTAACTATCCATCTATTTGTGTCATCTATCTATGTAACTAAGACTAAAATTGGTCTCTCTCTGAGGTAATCCATGATATCTTAGAGATTCATACATGTAACTCTATCTTTAGATGTTATAATAAGGATATCTTATCCTCTATCAATGGTGGTTGGGATGGTCCTACCCCATCACCACTCCTACTAGCTCTATCTTATGTCCCACTCACCCCAACCCATGTGTTCATCTCACTAGCCTAGGTCCTACTCCCTCCATCTTGAGCCATCATACCTACCTGATCCCTGTCTGGACCTCCCTAGTACTTCTTGGTGTTTTATATTTGCACTCTAGCTGAGAAGGGGATTGTTTAGGTCCTCTACTTAAATATATTCCAACATGGGACTAATCCTAGGCCATGGATCAACTAAAGAATGGAACAAACCTCCAGAGAAGGTTGGATTCCTTTTAGATCTATTAGTTATAATAAAACTAAACTAGTAATTGCTTAGAAAAGAGAGAGAGATATTTTAACAATAACTTATGAAAGCATGTAAAAGAGGTGATGCACTAATGATTTGATCACTCATACTCACACAAGACAAACTATAGGATGCATTCAAGACTAGAAAAAATCACTCAAATCAGTATTTCATAAAAAAACATGAATTGAATATTAATCTATTATGGGAAGGTAGTTATCCACTTCCAAAACTAACCAACATACCATACATTTCACTTATAATGACCTATGAGGATTGTTAAATTAGTTCATGAAGGTGGGAAAATTTAGACAGAGGAAAGGAAAACATAAATTCACTTAACCAATCAATGAACTCATAAGACACACTTCAATTTAACTAAAAAATGGAGGAATTCAATCTTTTATTACATGATATAGGTGTTACAATATAAATTTTGGTAGAGTTTAGTCATACCAAAAGAGAGGGATCCATTTCAAAGCCTAAAAATCTATATTTATAGAAAAAAGGAAGGAGAGAGAGGGAGCTATGTACATAGAAAACATTTAATGAGTCTCAACCACCCTCGATAGATTAGCATCAATTTGATGATGTTGAGTCATGATCTTATCAAGAAGGAAGATCCTCATAAAAGAATTAAATGCTCTATTGATATTTATCCAACCACTAGGTCACTTCTTGGGACTCTATGGCATCTTTACTTGATCTTCCTAGGAGGACTGAATCTTCATATGTTGGAACTAACAGGGCCATGCTTGGTCTACCTTGGCTAGCTATAAATATCTACTTGTCTTGGAAATGACCATTCCAAAGACAAGAAGATTCACCATAATCACACATCTACCCCCAAGAAAATATCTGAGCAAAGTCACTCTTTTAGATTGAAAACCAATGTCATTTATTGGTTTTCCTATAGTTATCATGTCGATGAGATAGAGCTCTCTAGCTATTCAATCTTACTTTGATAATAGTTACCAACCCTTGGTCTATTTTAGGCCCTAAATAGACCTATCTCTCCTCTACTAAGATTCAATGGTGGAGCTCGATCTTGAAATGTATTCACTTGAGTCAAAGATTGCTTAGTCAACCTCAGTCAAAAGTTGCTCAGGCTTATCTTTATTTGATTAGCCATCAAAAAATGACTTAGACCATTGACATATTAACCCATATTGCATCATCATATCTATTGGGTATGAATGAATGCAAACCTTTGATATTATACTAGTCTAACATGTTTGTGATATTTTTCATTCACGCATTTTCCTTTGAGATTAGTTGAACCCTTTGACCCTATACTCACCATTAGATATAAATACATTATTGAATGCAAGTCATTATATCTACCTGGACCCACTATCCTATTAACCACCACTCATTATTGGATCTTTTGGATGATTGAAGGCCAACCACTAATCCTACCATCTAAAATCAAATGACTACTTCACACGACTTTACTTTAACATTCACATGCCTATATTCGACATCTATGTGAATGTTTTTGATGTTCACATGACTATCTATGATATATTTGAACTTCAAAAACTATCTATCATGGCTTAAACTTGACATCTATGTGAACGTACTTGATTTTTGTGTGACTATTACTAAATATTTGAAAACCTAATGATCAATTGCCTTGACTTAAAATTGACACTCGTGTGAATGTATTTGATCATTTTAATTCAAATAATTATTTGTCATAGTCTAAAATTGACATTTATATACCTATCATTACTTTGATGGATCAATTTTGCTGAAACTATTTGGCTGATGAAATTATGTCTTTGAGGAAATTATTACATAACAATTCCCCTTAGAGGATTCACCTATTTGAAAATTTTGCATTAGGCATTTGTTCTGGATAAAATTCCTGAAAGAGTTTTCACATCGATATTTTTCTTTTGGAAAAAATGTTCGAAAGAATTTTCAAAACTCAGCCAAAAAACTTGAGATAATTTCCCAAAGAAAATATGAGCACTTAGTCTGAATAGAAGGTCTGAAAGAATCAAACTTAGTAAAAAGAAAGCTTGAAATATTTACTAAGGACTTAGCCAAAAATGGTTTTGTACTTTGCTTTTTTAAATCTTAAAGGGTCTTTTGGACTTGTTCTTGAAATTTTTGTTTGATCTTATAGACTTGAATGATATTCTAAGTCTTATATAACCTGTCCTTGACCTTGAACTAATTTGATCACCATGAAACATTCTCTGAAACCTCCTCTTTGCTCTGTAGATCTATCCCTTAAAAATTGTCAAAATACACTTTAATCTAACTTAAAGTGTTTCAAAATCTTTGCACACTGCAATTGATTCCTGGACCACTCATTCCATCTAGAAATCTATTCAAGCCTTAATCCATACTTTATCCTCAGGACACTGTACTACATTAAGGCAAGTTTGGTATGTGGGCCAAAAATGGCTAACATTTTTGGTGACTTAGTTGGGTAGCATGCCTGTTATGCTTAAGAACTCAGACCATTTGCATGACTCTTGAATTATAATAGATAATACATTTGTTTCATGACTATACAAGACCTTTTAACTAAAAATACAAATTAATTCCACCAAAACAAGGAAGGAAACAAAAGAAAATAGGGAAATTAACCTAGTAAAACAAATGTAAAAACAAAGCACTTATTTGGGATAAAAAAAATCAAACTAATGTGTTAGAACAACACTTGGAGGAAAACAAACTAACTAATTATATATAGGGAACTTAACTTCCTTAATAGCAATGTTTCAGATATATGCCATTGATTGGGATAGGAAACTCCTTGCCATCCATCTTTTCAAGATGGAAAGCATTATGGGATTTGAAGTAGGAGATTGTATATGGACCAATCTAAAGAGATTCAAAATTTGTATGCCTTCATACCTTAGTTCTATCCTCATCCCGTTTTAGGATTAAATCTCCTTCTTTAAAGTTGTGTGAAGAATATCCTTTGTCAAAGGTTCTTTTTACCTTTGCTTGATGGTTTTCCATGGCTAGCATGGACTGATGTCTTGTCTCTTCTAGCTCCATAAGCTCAGCATATCTGATATTCATTGGTTCATTCTCCAATAACTCAAGTTGATGCATTAGTTCTAGGGCAATAAATTAATGAGAAATAGGCATTCTTGCTTCCTTACCATATATTAGCTTGTAGGGAGAGTTGGATATTGATTTCTTGTAAGTGATCCTATTAGTCCACAGAGTTGAATTCAGCTTGAGGTGATATGACCTCTAATTATCTTCAATAGTCCTTATGATCTTTAGTAGGTTCTTATTTATGGACTTAGTAAGGTCATTACCTTGTGGATAGTAATTTGATGAAGTGATGAGAAAGACACTATGTTGAACTTCCCATTGGCTGATTCTAGACCCCATAAAGGCCACAACATTGTAAAAAATAATAGTTGAAGAGACTCCAAACTTGGTAAAAAGACCTTCATATAAATCTAAAACATTGGAATCATTCACCTCCTTTAATGCTACTACTTCTATCTGTTTATTAAAATAGTTTGTGGTAGTCAATATCCATTTATACCTAAGCTTGAATGGGGGTTAATGAGACCAATAAAGTCTAATCCCCATTGGATAAAAGGTTGATCCACTAGAATTGGTTGGAGAGGTAAGGCTGTAATCTTGACCTTTCCAACAAACATAACACATTGTCTACATTTTCTAACCCATGCATGACAATCTCCAAATAAAATTGGCCAATAATACCCACCTCTCATGATCTTGTGGGCTATAGTTCTTGCTGAATAATTAGCTTCACCATGTCCATCATGGAACTACTCTAGCAATCTCTGTGTCTGATGTGGCTCTATGCATCTTAGTAACATTCCATTGATATCCTTCTTAAACAAAACACCATTAACAATAATAAAATGAATCTACTATAATCTAATATATTTTCTTATTGAATGCTTTAGATGAGAAAGATAATTACCATCCTAGAGGTATCTTATCATGTTTTAGAACTAGCAAGAAGGTGAGGCATGATCAACTATAATTTCTTCATCTGATTCCATAACCACCACATTAGTTTCTTGTAAATCTTGGGTTAGATGTTTACAAATTACTTTGCCTCTTACCAACTTTATGACCTTGATGTCATACTCTGTTACTTTGGTTATCCAACTAGCTCTTTTCTCATTTATATCCTTGTTTAGAAGAAATTCTTTGATACTTGGATTGGAAACCATCTGATGTATCTTATTATTAGATAAGTATCTAAACTTCTTGAGAGACCTTATAATTTAAAGTAAATTCTTCTCAACAAAATATTACCTTGTTTCATATTCTTCCAGGACAACTAAAAAAGGGTATTGGTTTCTCTAAAGCCTCATGATTTTGATGCATACGAATATCTAAAATTGTGTCAATATTAACATAGGTGTATAGGATAAAATCCTTTGTGAAATTAGGGTTTAGGAGTATAGGAACACTGGATATGGCTTTCTTTATCTCTTTAAAGCTTCCTAGTCCTTCCTTAGTCCAGCTGAAACTTTGATTTTTCTTTAGCATAGTTGTAAGTGGCCTAGCTAAAGTTGAAAAATATGAAATGTACCTTCTTATAAAATTGATCTTGCTAAAGAAACTTTGAAAATATTTATTGTGCTTAGGAAAGGAAAGTGCAAGAATTGTATCTATTCTATTAGGATCTATATTCATACCATGCTTGAAAATCACATGTCTAAAAAGCTTACCTTCATGAACTGAGAAGACACACTTTTTGGGATTTAGAGATATCCCAAACTATATACATTTTTAAAATAATTTCTTGAGGTCAATCATGTGCTCAGTTTCACTATCAGAGAATATTGTTATGTCATCTAAATAAACAAGTATAAACTTGTTAAGGAGACCTTACAACCCCATATCCATGGATTTTTTAAAATTTTCACCAGTATTAGGTAAACCAAATGGCATATTTCTATATGAAAATGTCCCCCACTTTATGGTGAAGGATATTTTGAATTGGTCTTCTTCCTTGACCAAAATCTAATTGTAACCATTGTATCCATCCAACAAGGAGAACCTTTATAAACCTATAACTATCTATAGAATTTGTTCTATAGATGGAAATGGATGGTGGTCTTTAAGGGAAGCCTTGTTCAAGTCATGAAAGTCAACAAACCATCTATTTTTTCCATTATTTTTCTATACTAGAACAATATTTTCCACCTAAGTTGAGTGCTTGATTGTAAATATAATAGCAACTCAATTAGCATATGAAGCTCAGATCTCATCAAAGGCTCAATCTTTAGATTGATAGGCATTTATCTTTGTCTTACTAGCTTGGTTTTAGACTCTAACTTAATGGTGTGTTGATATATACTTGGATAAAATCCTTTAAGGTCACTATATTTCCATGCAAACACATCCATAAAACTTGAACATAACTCAATCAAAGTTTCCTTTTCTGAAGGAGTACAAAATTTAACTATCTTTAAGTTCTTACCAATTCTAATTTCCACATTGGCATAATGTTCCTCTTTTGTTGAAAATGAATACTTTTCCTTCCTCAACTCAACATCACCAATAAATATGTTTTCAAGGGTGACCAACCCTTTAGGCAAATTATTTGTCTTCAACTATACAATCTAGTCACCATACTACTATGATAACTTGTCTTGGTTCCTTGAAGAAAACTCAGCCTCTTCTTGCAAGAACATGACAATCTGATTGTCATCTTCAAACACTTACCAATTATCATGGCTATTTTGAATATAAGGTCTCATAACTATCTTAATGTGTGACTAAACCTTTTCATTTTTTATATCAACTGGGATACTAAATTGCAACCTAATGACAACCAACCTATCTGCATATTTGTTCTCACTTCTTTGTATTGCTTGAATGTTTAAGACTTGAAAATATTAAAGTAAGTCCTATACCATGTGATTATAATATATAATCAATTTATTTTTTCATATGTTTGTACCTTTTATTTGGTAAACTATGAGTTCACTATCTCCAAAATGTTGTAAAGAATTTACCTTCATCTTCCTTTCCCATTGCAAACTATGAATTAGTGCCTCATATTCAACAACATTATTGAAAAAACCAAATTTAAACTTGAGAGAAGAGAAATATATTTTATTTTCTAGAGAAATTAACATTATTTCATCCTTGGTCCCATGTTTATCTCTTGATCCATCAAAGTATAACTACCATAGGCCATCACTAGGCTCATGATCCTTCATCACAGTTAGAATTGGTGTATCATTTTCATGAAGACAATAAACACCAAGTCCTTATTCTTTAATTAGCTTATAAGGATCATAATAATACACATTAGAGGCCCATTCATCTAAGAATATATCTATAACTCCATCTAAAGGTGACTCAGTTTCCTCTTTATTAGTTTGTAGCACCTCATCTGAGATGATACCATTAGTATTCACAATAATTAGCATATATAGATCCAAATGTAAACATGAAATAGGTTCATAAATTATTATTACCTTAGTACCATACCTATTTCTAAAAAATAAATATGTCTAATCGACTGATAAGTATCCTCCAATCTTTGAGGTAAAGTCCCTTAAAAGACACATAGCAAAATAGGGAGGCAAGTCCACCACAAACATATATTATTGAATAGTAACATTGGGGAAAGCATGTAGCGTCAAATTTATATCTTTTATGATTCCTAATATAATTTTTAGTTACCCATATATTTTTAATACTCTTTTAGTATTTGGTTCATAAACATGACCAAGCTTATTTACAATTTGATTAGGCATGACGGTGCTACTAGATGTACTGTCCATAATACAATTATCAACTAGGCAGTCACCAAATATCAAAGAAAGGTATAAAGGATAATTTTTTATTTATTTTAATTAATATTTATTTACCTTTATCATCTTGTGTACCTATTTTACTTGTTTCTTGATTGGTTGGTCTACATTAGTTAGGAAAACACCTTGTTTCTCAACTAGTTTTGGAGACACTTTAAGAGATGAAAGATCTTGGATGAGCATATTTTGTTTTCCTAGAATATAAAGGTAATCCCACATGATAATGTTGAAAATGGATTTATTTATCTAATCTATTATGCTAAATTGAGTTCCACTAACCTTTGGTTACATCTTTTAAACCACTGGCTATTCATGGACTAGAGGTATTTGAGGGACCTTCTTAGCCTTTAATTCTAATTGTTATGTGTTTTAAGGGTAGTAGGTTGATATTTGATAATGTTAAGAGAAATATTAGGATCACTTCAAATATTTCTCGCATCTTGAGGTTTCTCAACATCTCTTCTTTTAGCTCTAGTTAGAGTTGCAACTTGACCACTTATGCCAGTCTCACCAATTTGATTGAATGTAACCTAATCATCCATTTTCCAATTTACATTAATGGAATTATGCTGCATTTGATCTTGTTTAGGCTCTCCTTGGGGTGCCAAATTTGTCTCTTGATATTTACCTCCTTCAAGAGAAAACTCTTCTTGTGTCATTTGTGTCATAGTAACATTTTGTGATATCAAGGCTTGGTTTTGATTATCATTGGGATCAAATGGATGCTAACCTAAATATTGCATTGAGTTATTTTGAAGAGGTGTTGGAATAATAGATTTTGAACTAGAAGGTGCATTAGGATCAAGATATGCATATGGTTTAGTTGGAACTGTGGCTCCTTGTGATTGATAGGGTGGTCTATTTTCTATGAAACCTTGGTAGGGAGGCCACCTTTGATTCTATTGATAAGAGGTTTAATTCCACTATTGATAAGGCCTACTTTGGTATTGTTGTCTTTTGAGTTAAACTATCTCATTCTCAACAAATTATAATAGACTTTTCAGATCTCCATCTATAGGTGACTGATTAGAAAGGGATACAACTTGGGCTTTAGGAGATGGAATAGGAGATAAATATGGGACATAAGGAACTTAACAAGGTGGAGTAGACTACAATTTTGGGAATATATGCATTGGAGGCCTTGGAGAAAGCTTACTAGTTTGTATCAAGTTGTTTTCCACTCTTATTACAATATCATAGGTATTTGACAAGGTATTACCATCTATGGACTATATCATCACACTAATATCTAAATTAAGGGCTTTTAGATAGTACAATGAAGCATATTCTGTGGATGGTCTAACCAATGCAGGTATCCTAGTCCATGTCTTATGGAATCTGAGTTTAAAATCAAATAGGAAGTCATGGGGGTAACTCTTTGTGGTAGTTAACTATTCAACTAAGGATAGGTGATCTGATTTATCTTCAAACTATCTGACCAAGGTTACACCTAAATCATCCTAGTTATCAATGGTGTTCAAAAGTAGATTTTTATACCACTACAATGTTTTTCTTTTGAAGGAGGCAATAAGTAGTTTGATATCCATATTTTCTTGAGTAACATTATGAATAGAAAAAAGGTTGGCAACATCTTGAATTTGCTCAATATCAATTATTTTGTCCCATTCTCCTGAGAAAAAATGGATACTGTTAAGGTCAGATACATGAATGTCATAAAAATGTTCCAAATTGAGGGGACTACCCCTATTGAATGGAATAAACACTTGATTCTTGATCACCATTTGGGGAAAGGGAATTTGGGAAATGGGGAAAATAGCTTTGACTAAATTAATAGGTTGACTAGAGGATGGATATTAATTTGGAGGGTAAGGTATTGTACTATTTAATCATGATCTTTTATAATAATTAGAAGGCAACTCAATGAATTCAAGGGGAATACCTTTACTTATTGACTTTGTTGTAACCTTTGGCATGAGAATTCTATCTAAAACTCTAAAAATTAAATAATATTTAGCTTTTGATGATTTTGGATGTCACCTCCTACTGTAAATACTTTTTCTTAGCTCCAAACTTCAACTATGCCAAGCAAAATGTCCCATCGGGAATGCCAAAATTGTTGGTGTTCTAGATTTGCATCCTAGCTGAGAAGGGGATTGTTTAGGTCCTCTAATCAAATCTAGTCCAACATGGGATTGATCCTAGGTTGTGGGTCACCTAGATATTAGATTAGACCTTTGAATAATGTCAACTTCCTTCTAGATATATCACCTATACTAAATGTAAACTATAACTTTCTTGGAAAAGAGAGAGATTTTAACAATAACTTATGAAAGCATGTAAAAGAGGTGATGCACTAATTATTTGATCACTCATACTCACACAAGACACACTATAGGATGCATTCAAGACTATATAAAATCACTCACATGAATATTTCATAAAAAGGCATGAACTGGCTATTAATCTATTATGGGAGGGTAGTTATCCACTTCCAAAACTAACCAAAATACCATATATTGCACTTATAATGACTTGTGAGGATTGTCAATGTAGTTCATAAAGGTGAGAATAGAGGTAAGGAAAGCATACTTCACTTAACCAATCAATGAAATCATAAGACACACTTCAATTTAGCTATAAAATGGAGGAATTTAGTCTTTTGTTATGTGAAATAGGTGTTACAGTACAAATCTCAGTAGAGTTTAGTCATACCAAAAGAGAGTGATCCATTTCAAGGCTTGGAATCTTATATTTATAAAAAAGGGAGAGATAGGGAGCTATGTACATAGAAAACATTGAATAAGGCCCAACCACCCTTCATGGATTAGCATCAACTTGAAGATGTCAAGTCATGATCTTATCAAGAAAGAATATCCTTGTAAAAGAATCAAATGATTCATTGATCTTTATCCAACTACTAGGTCACTTATCAAGACTCTACACCATTTTTATTTGATCTACCTAGGATGACTAAATATTCATACCTTAAAACTAACAAATACATGCTTGGTTTACCTTGGCTGGCTGTAAATATCTACTTGTCTTGGAAATGACCATGTTGAAAGATAAGAAGCTTCCCCATAATCACACATATGCACCTAAGAAAATATCTAAGCAAAGTCACTCTTATAGATTGAAAACCAATGCAATTTATTATTTGTCTTGTAGCTATCATGTCAATGAGATGGATATCTCTATTTGTTTGATCTTTCTTTGACAATAATCACCAATCCTTGGTATATTTTAGGCCCTAAAAATACCTATCTTTCCTCTATTGAGATTCAATGGTGGAGATTGATCTTTTGCAATGTATTTTCCTAGGTTGAAGACTACTTAGTTAACCTCCATTGAAAGTTTCTCAAGCTTGTCTTTGTTTTATTGGCCATCAAAAATTGACTTGGGCCATTGACATATTGACCCATCTCACATCTTCAAATTTGCTAGGTATGAATGAATGCAAACCTTTAATCTTCTACAAGTCTAACACACTTGTGTCATTTATCATTCGCACATTTGTATTTGAGATATTCTAACCCCTTTAACCCTCTACTCATCATTAGAATGCATCCATGATTGAATGTGAGTCATTAGATCTACCTAGACCCACTATCCTATCAGTCATCACTCACTGTTAGATCTTCTAGATGATTGAATATTGACTATTGATCCTACCATATGAAATCAAATAGATACTTCACAGATATTTACTTGGATATTTGAATGCCTATATTTGATGTATATGCAATTTTTTTTGATGTCTTCATGACCATTTGTGAGATATTTGAACTTTAACAACTATCTATTGTGGCTTAAACTTGACATTTGTATGAATGTATTTAATGTTTGTGTGACTATTATTGAATATTTGAAAACCTAACTATCACTTATCTTGACTTAAAAGTGACACTCACATGAACATATTTGATCATTTTAATTCAAATTATTATTTGTCATAGCCTAAAATTGATGTTTACACACCTATCATTACTTTTTTGGATCAATTTTACTAAAATAATTTTGTCAATGTAATTATGTATTTAAGGAAATTATTGTAGAATAATTCCCTTGAAAGGATTCACCAATTCATAAATTTTGCATTAGACATTTGTTATAAACATAATGTCTGAAATAATTTTCACTTTGGGGATTTTTTTTGGACAAAATGTTTGAAAAAAATTGTAACACTTAGCCAAAAAACTTGAAACAATTTTCCCAAAGGAAATATGAGCACTTAGTCTAAATAGAAGGTCTAAAAGAATTGAACTTAGCAAAAAGAAATCCCAATTTTTTTCCTAAGTACTTAGCCAAAAAAGGTTTTGCACTTAGCTTTTTTAAAGCCTGAAGGCTCTTTTAGACCTATTCTTAAAATTTCTTCCAAACTCAAATGATCTTTTAAGTCTTGTGCAACATATACTTGACCTTAAACTTCTTTGATCACCATGAAACCTTCCTCTTTACTCTATAGACTTGTCCCTAAAAATTTGATAAAATACACTTTAAGTTAAAGTTTTTAAAAAGCTTTGCACACTATAAGTGATGCCAAAACCACTTATTCCATCCAAAAACCAATACATGCCTTGATCCATACTTGATCCTCAGGACACTATACTACATTTAGGTAAGTTTGGTATGTGGGCCAAAAATGTCTAATAGTATCCTCTATCTACATCCATAGCATTTAGACCTCTCTATCTAGCCTGGGCATCTTAAAATAGGACCTATCCTCTCTTCCATCTCTAGAGCCTCTCCTAAGCCTACAATAACTTCCTCACCACTCTTCTCCACACCCTAGGCCTATGCATGAGCAACCTCACTAGTATCCTCTAATCCCACCATGAAATTTAAGCTATTGCCACACCTGGGTCTGGCATACGTGTCTAAAAATCCCATGGGATTGTAGTAAGGCTATCATAATCTATGAAGGTTTTAGCTCTATCCACAAATCTCCCCTATTGTGGCCTCTCTTGATCACTCCAAACAAATATATGCTCCTCACATGGAACATCTTGTGGGGTCCTAACCTATGTTTACACTCTATCAAGTCTATATCACTCTATGATATAATCCCTCCACCCCATTAGGTAATACTTTGATAGCATGTACTATGTCACCTTCACCTCATCCTCTAATCCAAACTATAATCCCCTATTTGGCATCCAAGTGGTTTTCTTAGGATGTAACCCATGCAAATCCTATCTTTAAAACCTCATCTCCCATGCATGGACTCTATGTATGCCCAATAAAATATACCAACCAAACACAATCAGCTCATGTGGTTGCCTCACTTCTCGAGTACCTATGGCTACTAGATATCTATGTCCTTCTAGCTCTAAATATATATCAAAAGTGATGGACCCATGCTCACAGCTCTTATGTAGGCCCCAAGTGAAACTCTTGATACAAATGAGCCATCACCACTAGCCCCCAAGAAAACACCCTAAAATCCTAGACCATGTCTGATATAACATCCCTAAGTCCCAAATGAAACCACTATCTACTCTTGTCTGGAAGGAGTATGCAAGTAACAAGAGACATCACAACTATCATTAGCCTATCAATAGTCCCCTCTTATAGGCATCTATTGATATCCACCCATCAATCTTGTACACCAAACTACAATCCCCCTACTAGTATCTAAATTGTCACACTCAATGTGTGAATTTTTCAGTAAATCTTATCCCCTATCATCAGTAATCATAAAATATGATATACATCATCCAATGTAATTCTTATCTCTTTGGTCATGAAGTGGAATATACTCATCTCTGAGTGCCATTGCTCTACCAATGTAGTAATTAATGCATGATCAATATGCACCATAGGCATGGTCATTACATAATACAACCCCACTAGCTCTAACACAACATAATATGTTGGAATCAATAGGTACATCTCATGTAGTACCTCAGGATACCACAATCAAGATGCCATCATGCCAAAATCATCCTAAATCAATCACATAACCCATAACTAAACCTATCTAATCTCACTTTCATTTTTACTTGACCTCACCTAACCACTAATGACTTAGTCTTATTATCCTAAACCCAACCTCCAAGCCCTAAAACCTATAACCCATTCTCATCACTTAATTTACCCCTACTTCCTAATATTTCGTACCTAATTCTAACTCACTATCACCCCTACCTAATATGTTCTCTCATCTACCCTCATCATCTAACCCCTTATCCCAATTCCCTTTCCTAATTCTCTTACTCCCTTAAATCTACTAACTACACATCCTAATTAACCCTAATCCACTAACTACCCATCCTAATTAACCCTAATCCACTACTTCCCATATTACTTAACCCTAACTAACTCTAATCCTAACTAACCTAACCACTTCATTTTTCTCCCCACCTCCCATCTTAATCTTCTCATCTAATTCCCTAACCACCCCTCCCTATCATTAAAGCCCCTAACCTAACATTCTATTCCTCCAACCCTTAACCATTTTCTTCACCCAAGGCAATATCACTACTCATTTATGCCTTAATTAGTGACATCAATAATATCACCCATTGCAATTCATGGTTTTGCATAACTACAATTATAACCTCATAATTATACAAAACCATAGTTCCCTACTCTATAGTATCATGATATTACAATTCATGATTTGTGATATTGCAATACTAAAATTCCATAGTTTTGGTATTTTAATACTACAATTCATGATCACATTATCGCTACTTATGAGTGAAATAATGTGATTGGGGGCATTTCCCTCAGTTGTGGTATTGCACTCAAGATGCATCTAATATAAAAACCATGAAATAAATGTAAAAATTCAAAAAAAATCATAGGCTAGGGGATAGTAACATACCAGTGGTCTAACATCCTCAAGCCTCTAAAATTCTTAGACTCTCTCACCATGGTGTGAAGCTTGTAGGATGTGATACATATTTTTAGCTCATAGTACTATTTCACCAAGGTAAGAGTAAAAATAAACCACTTTTCACCCCTTTTGTCCTATTTAAACCCCCTTTTTACCCTTGCCAATCACCCATTTACCCCTAACACCCTTTTTCTCTCATCTTATCACCCCCAAATCCTATCAACGTCATCTCTTACCAAATTAATCATTAATTCTCATCCCCAAGTTGTTTGGGGCATGGCTTTTTCATATCCCCATCATCCAACCTAATCTTAAGTTAGAACTACAATAGCTTGAGGTATTTTAAGACTGTGTAGGCAACACTACGCCCCAATTTTTTGTGCCCAGGGATAGCTCATCACTATTAACCCCCAATCCCCATCCTGTACTAGATTAATCACTTAACAATATTACATCACTTTAATCTACACATATTAAGTAAAGTGGCTTATTATCATTAATTAACTCATCTGATCTCCAATATTGGATTTCAATCCCTCTCTGGCATGTGTCCTTGCTATGGGAATTATCAATAGCTAGTAGCGTATCCCATCTCTTTATTTCTCAGATAATATCTTTGTCTTGGGAATGCCATTTTAATCAGTCTCCTTTCTAGACATTAATCATTTTTCTAAAATCCATCTCTTGAGACTATGCCACTTTATCCCCTTGTACCTATATTTAGGGCATCTCAATTGTATCTATATCAATACCAAGGGCATCCAGACCCCATTTCATCATCATGATCTCATCGCACCCCTAAGATTATTATTTGAGTGATCATCTAGGTTGATTATCCTTGTATGCTCCTTCGAGGTAGAATCCTATCTAATAACACCATTTCCATTCATGACCATGGTTTTTATTTGAAACAACATTACTCTTTCCACTTCACTCCACTCACAATACCCTTTCAAAGAGGGACAAAATGTATGCACCTAAATCTGCTCGCCTTAATAATTAAACAAATTCTACTAATTTAACTTATAATCACATTACCTAACCAATTAATTAATATCCCAATCTGTAAATAAAATTCCCTACATCTCATAAAACTTATTCTACCCTTGCAACTAATTAATCACCTTCATTATCCCATTAACTAAGCCTACTTTCCTACTAACCTACTCATAAACCCACTTGCCAATTTAAAAATACCTTTTATTCACCTACCCATCTACCCCTTACTAAAATATCTATTCCTACACCCCTACTTCCTAATGGAGATTGTATAATTAGATAATTATATAATATCCTCTAATTTAACCCTTCTCCTCTATAATCCTCTATTCTAGAGGTTTCTAATATATATATATATTTTTGGAAAATCCCTAACCATTGATCTCAATGAGCTCAAAATTAAATTTGAGCTATTGATTTTCCCTCACATGGCTTATATAAACAAGCCATACCTCTATGACCAAATAACTTGAAAATTATAATCCTTGAGAGCATACTTGTAGCCATTCTTTCATTCTCATAGCCATTATTAAAGCCATCAACAAGACATCAAGAAGCCATTGAACATTGTCAAGCATAACTGAGCAATTCAGCAATCCACTTATTTTGCACTCAAAGTCAATTTAGAAATCTTGGAAGGAATATATAAGAGACAAGAGGATGCTAAGTGATGCTAATATAAGTATACGATTTTCTCTTTATCTTTTTCTTTGAATTATTTTTCATTTTGGGTTTTTATTATTAAAATTAGTAATATAGGAATAATCTAAAATACATCAAATAGAAAGAATTTTGAAACTAAAGAATATTCCTTTTAGATTTGAAATAATATGGATACACCACCCAAACTTTGTCTAATTCTTGAATTAATGGAAATAAACTTTCTTGGGTTCTGATATGTACATTTTGGTAAAAAAATAAACTTTCTAAAAATAAATTTGAAAACTGGAACAAGGAAGTCTTTGGTAACATATTCTTTTAAAAAAGGATTTAGAGGAGAAATTAATGTTGATTTAAGAAATACAATCTTTTTAAGGGAATAATGAGTAGCTATACCATAAATAAAAATAAATTTTGTGTTAGCTTCATAATTTTGAGGCAAAGGAATAGGCATACTAGCAATAAAACTACAGATAGACTTGGCTGAAGGAAGGAGCTATGAACACCAAATTATTCCATCACTTGGCGTCTAGATATATGAATTTAAATATAATAATGAAAGTAGAAATGGAAAATGGAAACCTTAGCAAATAAGAAGAGGATATTACTTTCCACACCATATAATTCTTCAAAAAGTTACTCATAGAAGATGGCTTCCTAGATGAACACCTAGAAGATAGAACATTGAGAAACCTTAATAAGGTCATTACATCCTCTAATAATTCTACTCTAACCAAAATCCCAATGGTGGATGAGGTGAAAAAAATTATTTTTGTGATGGAGGGGTTTAAAGGCCTAGGTCCTAATGGTTTCCCCTTTCTTCTTCTAGATTTTTTGGGATATTATCCATATTGAAGTTGAAGTAGCTATGTGAAAGTTCTTCCAATTTGAAACTATTTTAAAATAAATAAACAATAAATTTTTATTCCTTATTATAAAAAAACTAGGGGCAAACAATCTTTAGTATTTTTGCCCCATTAGCCTATGTAACACTATCTATAAGATTTATTCAGTCATTTTGGTTAAAATAATGCAACCTCTACTAGATAAGGTGGTTGGGGAAAAACATAGAGCTTTTGTTACTAGGAGACAAATAACTTATGGCATTATCATGGTACATGAATCCATCTAATCTATCTCCAAATATTTAAGACAATTCATGTTTATTAAACTTGACGTGAATAAATCCTACTATCGAGTTTCCTGAATATTTCTAATAAAAATCCTTAAGAAATTGGGATTCAACCAAGATTTCAAGAAAATTATTTAGAAATGCATCTTTACACCCAAATTTTCCATAATAATAAATAGAGTTACTAAAGGGTACTTATTAACTTCTATAGTTTTAAGATAGGGGGACCCTCATTCCCCCTATCTCTTCATCATAGTATCAAAAACATTGGGGAAAATCTTACTGAAGGCCCAGGTACAAGGCTTTATCAAATGCATTTTAGTAGCAATCAACAATGACCTAGTCACCCATGAATAATTTTTTGATTACATGATTGTTTTATGGGAAGCCTCAGTGGAAGAAGCCATTCATCTCAAGATCATCCTCATGAACTATAAATTAGTTTCTAACTAATTCATAAACTTCTGCAAGAGTTCCTTATTCTTCATCAACACTCCCATTACACTACGAAAAAATATTTAAAGAATTCTTGAATGCCAGGTGAGTCATCTCCTAACAACCTACCTAAGCATCCCCCTTTTCAAGTCAAAATGGATTTTGACCTCTGAAATCCACTTATCAAATCTAGAAATAAATTGTAGGATGGAAAGGTCACATACTCACTAAAGTAGGTAAATTCCAACTACTTAAGACTTAATATATAACAACCTTGTATACTTAATGTCAATATTTTGGATTCCCAATAAAGTGGCTTCCAAGATAGAAAAAATCCAAAAAAAATTATTATGGAGGGGCACTGAGGACCAATTTAGATTTCACTTGGTCTCATGGGAAAAATATTTCCTCCCCAAATCAAATGGGGGGATAGGACTCAAAATAATTAAAACTATGAATTGGGACCTCTTTGCTAAAATGGGTTGGAAAATTATGAAATAAGATAGAGAATGGTCTAGAATTGTCAAGGCAAAATATTTGGAAGGGATTGAGGAATAATAATTACTTTGGGAAGAAGGACCCATCAATGGGTCCACCTTTTGGAAAGCCATCTAAAACAACAAGAAACTCCTAAAAAAGGAATTAAATGGAAAATTAGGAATGGGGAGAAAAATTATTTCTAGGATGATGCTTAGATATCTTTTCTCCTCCTCTCATCATAGGGTAATAGGCCCAATCTTGGTTTGAGTATTAAGGAGAGATGGGGAATTAAAGTTAAAGACTATTAGGAAGAGATTGGAGGTTCAAAAGCCTGAAAGGTACTCTCTATAGAAAAAAATAATGTAGAATAGGACTAAGTGGTCCAAGATCTCAATTTCTCCCTTAGCTAAATCTACACTCCCATTTTTCCTAAGGAGGATCATGTCTTGTCGGTGGTTGAAGATAGTGGGAAGTAATTGATATCATGTGGACATATTATTGACCTTAAATTAGAGGATGGGTATGAATATGGGAAATCTCTATGGATTAAAAACCTCACTCCTAAGTACATTTTTTCTTTTAGTTGGATGCTCAAGACAATATTCTAACTACGAAAAATCTAGCCAAAATAGGACTCATTCTACATAGTAGGTGTCCCCTATATAGGGATGTAGAAGATTTGGTCTATCATCTATTCCTTTCTTTCCCTTTCAATTCATGAATTCTCAATTAGATTATGGATAAATTCAATCTATCCTAGGTCAAATTGGATGACATATTTGATCTCATTAGGCAATAGAAGCCATTGTGGAACCTTCCATCCCTATCTTTCCTTTGGTCTTTAGCCCTCCCACATTGGTTCTAGGCCATTTGGAAAGCTCAAAATGATGATATATTTTCTAACAAAAGGTATGGTCCCAAAGTAGTTTTTCTTTGTCTTTGTTAAGCCATTGCTAAAAATTAAAGGGCATTTTCCCCCATGGATAAAACCCTAGGATCTAATTTTTAATAATTAATATTTGAGGAATGGGATGTGGAAAAAAAATTAGGTCTCCCTCCAAAGAGATGTTGAGGAAACATTTCAGGTGGAAGCCACCACCTAAGGACTAGGTAAAACTTAATTTTGATGGGGTTTCAAAAGGAAATCCTAGCTCTATAGGCAGAGGAATCATCAAAAACTTAGTGGGGATGTTGATTGTTGTATATGTTGGTCCTTTGGGAATTCAAACCAACCATGTGGCTGAAGCCAAGGTGGCACTTTGGGGCATTCAACTTGATGCCAATCTCCAGTTGGGTAGAGTAATCATTAAGGGGGACTCCTTTAACATCATCAATGCCTTAAAAAGTAAAACCACCCCTTCTCACACAATCAAAGCTTTCATCGATGATGCTAAGATACTTATGAAAGAGATAGCAAAGTCATCCATAGTTCATACTTCCCATAAAGGAAATGGGGTTGAATACTTACTTGATAACATTGATATCAACCTTCTCCTTTTATCTACTTGGCACAATGGTAGCCATGTCCCTAAACACATCATAAAATCAATTCAAAATGAAGCCATTATTTCATAGGGTGCTGAAGTGGCTACCACATGAGTGGAACCCATATCCAAAGTAAAGGTATTTAAAAATAATGTTTTTCAATCATAAATATACATGGGGATTTAATAACTCAAGGTGGGGGAAATCTCATACCTCAATATATTTTGAAGCCATTGGTTTTGAGTACTATTAGGACACAATAAAATATAAACTCCTCTCAACTTCTAGTTCATTATAAAGAATAGTATTGGGGGTGATAGGGATAGATTGGAGCCAACATCTTATTTAGAGGTTTAGAACATTAAAAATGTATGGTAGAGACTGCACAAAGAGGGTCTTACTAAATTATTGTAGAGGGTTATAGGACATGATGAGACCATCACAAATGATTTTGTGGCTACCTGAAATAAGAGAATAGTGGAAATAGGGGGGATACAAATATTTTTAACTAAAGAATTGATCAATGAAGTCATTGGTATGTTCTACGAGGGGGAAGAAGCTTTCAAGGACTAGTCAAAGAAGATGAAACTAATTAAAAGTTTTTTAAAAACCAATGAGACCATTAAAACTAAAAAATAAGGTTTCTCACACACAAACCTATCGAGGTATTAGCTAGAGGTGTGTTTATAGATTATGAATTATATTATCCTAGAAGGTAAATTTACACTTATATTTTTTCACCATTTTCTTCTACTTAATCACTTCCAAGGTTTTAAGATTAGATTTCCCTATTTTTGGCTTAAGTCCCTAGAGTGCATAAAACTTGCCTTATAGATAATAAAAATCTAAAACTATCATTCACCAGGGCCTCATTGTCTTGATGGTGAAACATGGTAAGACCCTTCATGGTAAGGAGTTCTATTAGGAGGGTCTTCCACAGAGGAGGAATACCCTGAGGAAGACCCCACCTCAAATTCCCATCGTCCATTGTCCAATCCCTCCCCTATAATTCCCCTCTCTAAGAGCTCCACTGGGGATCTTTCCCTGTAACTCATTATAACCAAACCAAAACACCTTGTACTAGAGGAAGGGAATTCTATGAAGGCATCAAGTAAAGGAAATTCCCCCCTTTCATAGGTGATCATAATAAACAAGAAACAACTAGAGGTGTTTAATAATAAATTACATAAGGCTAAAATTGGCTTGGTAGGATTGATTAAGGATGGAAGTCCATTAACAAAGAAAATTCTAAAATGATCCAATCTTTTTCACACTATGCCAAGGCTGAGGGCACTCTCTAAAAATAGGTCACTAAAGTGGTGGAGATTCATTCTCCAAAACCCCCCACTCAATTCACCCTTAAACAAGACACCAGAGAAGGAACTTACTTGAAATAAATTTAGGATGATAATGCCAATAGAGGATGATGAAGGTTTGAGTAACAGAACCTGGCCCAAAATACTAAGAACATATTGAAGGAGTAGGTGGACACTGAGGTAGTCAAGGCACTCATGGAGGGTTCCTCCCTCTCTAATTAATTTAATTTTTACTTTATGGGTTTTATCTTTTGTTATGTTAGTTAGCTTACTATTTAGATACTTCTTTTTTTAGTTTCTCACCCTGTGGGGCTTGCACTATTTTATCATACTTTTCTTATACTCAAGTTCCAGGTCCTTGTAAAACCTAGTCTTTTACCTAATAATTTAAAAAAAAAAAAAAACATAGTTACGTGTTTAAATGCTTATTTTTATTTAATATAATAAATGATATAAACATTAAATAATTAAAATATTATTTATATTTACAAAATATAAAAAATATGAATGTAAAATCCAACAAATTACAAAAATTGAAATGAGCTATAAATAGTAACTTTTAATGAAATATGCAAACCTAGATCAAATATGACTTATAATGATTATGTAGGTATATTTATCATGTATTAATGACTATAAGTATATATAAAGTGTGTCTCACCTAAAAATATAATCGTGTAATGCATGGTAGAGCCACACAAGGGAAGACAATGTCACATTTTGGTCACGTATGTTTTAATGCAATCATGTTAGTGTTGATTGTGCATGCGATATTACTATCCAAGAACCTACACCTATAATAGGTGTTCTATTTATTATTTATGGGTGGAAAGTTATCACATATAAGTATTTGAAATGTTGAAACCTTAGTTCCTACACATAAACTAAATATACATCAAATACAAAGAGGAATTGGGTGAGTTGAATAACCAGGCTATCCTTAAAAAAACCCCACATAATTTGAGTGTTGACCATATATCAATTACTATGAATAGGGCCTCAAGCCAAGGTAGTTATCCCTTTAGAGTGAATGTGTGAATTTTGATACTTTTACTATATGGATGTCGCTATAAAATTGATTTAAATGTTTCACAATGAATACCCTTAACCTATAATAAAATAACTTTAGACTTAGCCTATGAATTTTGGAATAAATAAAAACTTAAATTAAGAAGAATAGGACTCTTTTACTTAATGTACAATATCTTATAAAGAGAGTGATATTTAAAAATTTCTAATTTGTGTATTGAGTGGCCTTTGATGTGTTTATATAGTGGTAGACTTTAAATATTTCCCTTAACTAACTTTGTTAAAATTTTATAATGGATAATATTAAATGTATAAAATTTGAAAATTAACCATTAGAGTGTAGGAGATGAGGCCACACTAGTGGATAAAGTCAGGTTGCATCCTTATTTGACCTAGTGTAGTCTTGTCCTAGAAGGACATAGATTGTTAGAGCATGGTTGACATGAATATGTAAGCATATTAGGGATGTCTAAATATTTTTTTCCAAAATTTGAAGATAGTGAGTAGAGTAGTGAAGGTTCTCATAGAGATATCAAGTTAATATAATGGAAAATAGGTCAAATAAAGTAAGGATATAATGAAATGTAATTAATAGAGTAAATGATATGCATACCTAAGTTTGTATACACACTTTATATGTTGATGTGAAACTTTATTGTGTAAGGTGCCTCAATGAAAACTTGTAATTATTCCACTAAAACTTGTTATTGTCCATATTTGAAAATTGAAAATATGAAACTTGAAATTTGAAATTTGAAAAGAGAGCAAGGAAACAATATACCTAAAAGAGTATTAAATATAATTGAATTTAAATTTAAATTGGATAATTTTATGTGCCCCATCATTGAAGCATTTGAGAGTGATCAAGTCACAATTTAAAAACTAGTGAATGATCTTCAGTTGGAAATATTGTATGCTCCAACCCTCATATGAGTATGTATAGTACTATTTTAAAAATATTTTTAGTAGAATGGGGAGAACCATAAAATGTGTATCCTTAAAATGTATCCAAATACATTGAGTGTAACTAGACTATAATGTGCCCTCTTTAAAACTGAGAAGAGGCACTATTACAGATAGATCTAGATTTTATTTAAAATTTTTGTACCATTAAAACTTTTGAACTTTAAAATACAAGGGAAATTTTAAATTTTCAATATATCAACAATAAAATGAATGAATATCATTCCCTCTTGTATCTATATTAAATTGATATAAAATTCAAAATGAGCATGTAATTGTTTAAAACCTATAACTATTGCACATTCCCATTCATATGCATCAAATGTATGTGAACATATATTCAAGTAACTATAATAATGAGTAGATATTAATTTCATACTCCCATATAATATAAAAATTATAAACCATACTATAATTATTAAAACCGTATAGGGTCGATGCACAAAGTTGGGGAACAAAAAAGTTGACATCCCCCAACATTGTAATTTTTTTTTTCAAAGGGTGTATCCCCTTTTGTTTAAATTTCCAAGGCCTAAGCTTGTGCTTGAGATTAAATGGCATATGCCATTTTAAAAGGGTGTATGCCCTTTAATATTTACAAAGGGCGTACGTAAAGGGAGTACAACCTTTGTAAAGATATAAGGGCATACACCCTTTTTTCCCATTCAACACTAAATTTTGTAAAACCTATGGATTTTTTTTTTAATAGATTTGGAGTTTTTTGGATTGAACCCTTCTCTCCATTTTCTCATAAAACATGTGTATGCTTCATATTTTCATCATGCCAAAGGGATTTATCATTTTGGTTGCTATCTCAAGTATGTTTATTTTTAAATTAAATTTTTTTCCATTTGTATTTATATTTATTTATTCACTTAGGGTTTTGAAATTATATTTGCATTAAATTCTCTTGAATTACCTAAAAAAAACTTATATTTATATAATTTTAGATACACAATTGAATGATGGACCCATTTCATGAAGAAAATGTAGAACAACACCCTAAATAAATTAATTTTGCAAAATAAGAAGTTTAATTGTATGAATAATATAAAGTAAAAAATCAACAATTACAAATAATTATCAATGGTTTGCATCACTCCTCAGCTAATAGTTCATGTAATTAACTTGAAAATATACTAGAGACTATTTTTAATGAAGTGGTAAATGTAACTTTGCAATTTGATGAAATGTTACATCGAAGAGAGGTCCTGAAATAATTTTATTTTGATAAATTGTCATATGAAGATGTTAATAAAAAAAAAAAAGATGTGTGTGATTTGTGTGTTAAGCATGGAACCAACCAAACACCACCAAAAAATTGAAAACTTATTAGTATTTATTGGTGTGTTCATGAGGGGATAAAAATAACTTTTAGGATAGGTAGTGGATGGTGTTTGATGAGCCTCCATGCAACAATAATGACATTTCATTATACTTTTTAATAAAAATCTATTATGATTTTGTGATATTATAAATTCCAAATTATTTTGACATTAATACCTCCAAAGGTATGGGAGGGGGCTATTCATTTGATATACTTTGTGCCATGTAAGACCAAAACCATCCTAAATGAGTTTAGAGAAATAAAAAGACAACAAGGCATGATTTTATCCCAAAATTTTACATTGTACCATATAAATGGACACCCTTGAGGTGGTTACAGTTTTGACACAAGTTATGATTGACCATAGTATGCATGCATTAAATACTTTTGACAACCTACATGTGGTGAGACATCTAGTAGTAGTATTAGTTCTAGTGGTAGTGACACTAGTGGTGTTGGTGGTAGTGGTAGTGGCACTAGTGTTTTTGGTGGTATTGATATTGGTGCTAGTGTCCCTCTTCCTTATACTCATTATACAGTTCCTATGAATCATTATGCATCATGTGGGAGGAAGTTTATAGCACCTCTTATTTAGGTGTGACATATATAGACTAAATTTATGGAGACTAGACCTACTTTTATGTAATGAACTAGTACCCAAAAATTTATGTCATATATAGTTGTATCAATATCTCAGGACACCATTACTTATCATTATATTCCATCTATAGTTGTTTTATTAGATCAAGACACTAGGAAACTTGAGTGTCTTATTTTTATAGTTGCTTCAAAACTTTAGGAGACTAGCATTCTATAGTATATCTCACTTGTATATGCTTCAACAATACATGATAATAGCATACCAAACATTATGCCAGTTGTAGTACCTTCACCAAATCCTCTCAAGACACATCATTCTATTGTGGATGAGTTATCTACTTCACCATATTTATTTGATACATAGTTTTAACTTTGATTATTGTTTATTTATGTTTGTAAAAGAATATTAAATTTATTTTGTTGTATGTGTTTACTTAATTGACTAATTTATTTGACTAGAATTTTTATTTTTTTATTGTATAGATGATTAGTGATATTTTGTGTAGCTCAATAGGCCTTGACTCTATTGTAGAGGCCATAATTGGCACTAGTGTACCCTATACTCAAGTTTGGAAACTTTTAAAATACATATTTATTCATGTATATTTATTATCCCTTGAGTAAAAAACTATGTTTTAAGATATATATTTTAGTCATATATTTTTTATCATGCTCATTGGATTCAAAAATTATTCATTTATTGGTTTTATAAATGATGAGGGTTGATATGGGAAACCCTCATAGATGACAACAAAGTTTTCTTGATGTTGGGGTTACATATGAGGATACACTATTTCCACAACAGGTCATGATTCAGGGATAGAGACTGGTGAGAACACATAGTAAAATTGTTTTTAGCTTTAGGTAATGATATTTTTGTCATATTTACATAAATGCATGCACATATAGATCTAACGATATATGTATGCTCTATAATATTCTCCATCATGGGTATATACACAATATTAAAGCCCTAGACACTCATTTAGATGGAATACGGTGAGTCTAGAATCATTTTACAAAAAAAAAAATTGAAAACTTTATCATTTTCAATATATAATTTTAATGCATTAAATTTTATATTTCATATGTTATGTAGACATGAAAATTTTTAGAGGCTATGGATCAAATATTTGATGACTCACATGATGAGAGGAGAGTACCTCCTCATATTGAGGCATCTAACACCCTTGGATCTACATCTATGGAAACAAAGCATAATTTATTTGGAGGTAATGAGGAGTAGGAGAGCTAGTTGTTGTGCTAAGGGTCTAGTTGTAGGCACAATTGATTTTGTATGTTGATATGGCCCACATTGCATGCCTATATGGCATATTTTATATATGTACATGTTATGGTCTACATTTTTTATTGATATGTGTTCTAATTTTTATGTTTAATTATGATATAGAACTTTGCATATACACGTATATACTATTTGACAAATAAGCTTCCTTTACCTATGTGTATTTTCTATTTTGATCATTTCATGTTTACACCTATTATTGGTTAATGATCATTATTAATTCATATGGGGATTTAAAAAATACACATTTTGCTATAAGTTAGGTACTTCATCATTATTTATATTTTACATTTACATGTGATATTTACTATTTACTTGTTGTATTTACATTTCATTACATATCAATTTGAACTTATGATGTAAGTGGACTTGTGATCAATTTTAGGGATGTAAATTGATGTAAGAGCATCTATAAAAGCACATTTATAATCATGTACATATTATTATATGATTTTTTGTATAGTATTGTGTTGATTAATGAGTCTTTATAGTGTTTAATTTGTCATGATTCCATGTAGACACTCTTAGTTGTTTGTAAGAGGTTTTCCCTCCAAAATGTCACATTTGAATGTTTACATTGTTAAAGTAGGCTTATAAGCCTTGAGAAATAATTGTAAAAGGTATGACCTTATGTAATGATATATAAGGTCAATGGAATGTTGTAAAAAAAATGTTTATAACTTATTTCAAGGTGAAAACACCTTATCATTCACCTTCTAGAAATGATACTACTTTGGAAAATGCAAAATTAGCATGAGATAAGGATATTAAGAGAATTTAAGATTTCTAGCTATCAAGAAGCCTATGTTTACACAAGTTGTTGGAGGAGATGAGCTCAAATAATCTAAGGGATAAAAATAAATAAACTCATATGTGAAAATAGATAAGAGTAATGATAGAGTGAAGGAGGTATTCTTGTAGGTATTTAGACTTTAATAATGTAATTATATAAATAGAAGAGGAGTGTTTTAATCAATAAGGAGAGGATGGAAAAATAGGAGGAAGGAGCAAAGGAAGAATGTAAATAATTATTATTTCATAAAATAAAATTTATTTCCTTTAGTATGAAGTTTTTTATTCCTTGAATAGGTGTTAAGGTATGGAATAATAGTGTTTTAATCCTTGATATGTTCAGACTTCCCTTTCAAGACCTATACAGGTTCCAAGGTAGATTGTGTTTCTAATTTTTTTTATATTTGTATATCAAGAAGAAAAGTTTTCATGATAATATTAGTTATGTATCCTACTCATTAATCATTTATATGTATGATATAATATGTTCCATTTGGTAATCAATAAAATTCATGATTTGGGTTTAAGAATTATCAAAACAGAATTTTGATAACTTTTTTTTTTTTGGAAATAAGGTTGTTTAATCAATTTCACATTAAAAATAAGTTATAATGAAGTTTTTAAGGTTTATAAAGGTTTTATTGGACTCAATTATATTTCATTTAGATTTTAAATTAGTTATAAAGCATCAAAATTCAATTTGGGAGCTCTCTAGTCTGTATGAAAATATGAAACCTTGTTTTCTTGTATTTTACAGTCTGAGAAGTCATGTTTTCTTGCATAGGAAGGGATTATATTTCCAATATAATATTATTAATTTTTTTAAAAATATTTACATCAAATTTTGAGTCTTGAAACCATTTACAACATCCAAAAAAATTAAAATAAAGAGCCATTGGCCTACATAAATAGAGAACTAGGGTACAAATAGTAATTTGAACATAACTCAAATTTTAAATAGATTAAAATTATGAAATTTGTAAATTATGTGAAAATTTTAATAATTATTCCATCGAGTCCAATTATATATTCAATGATTGGATATCAGGCAAGATATCATCAAAATACAGTCTGCGTAAAAGCTTAAATGTCTAGTTTTAGCCCTGTTTGGCTTCTTGAATGATTTGGAGACCTTATAAAGTCATAATGTTTGGGATTTATATTATATAAGGTGTAATGGAATGAATAAATCTTTATAAAATAATTAAAACAAATTTGGGATCAATTTGGATTGAAATCCTCTTTCTAGGGCTTGTAGTCTCCTAAGACAATTTATTTTTTGGGCAATTGGGGTTTTTAAGCCATTTTAAGATCAAAATTATTATGTTATCAGTTGGATAAGGTGGAATTGATATAAATATATAAATTTTATTTAGTTTCTTTTTTAATCCATCCATTCAAGATTCATTAATCTTACTAGGCCTACTAGTATAAAGAGAGTTTTAAAGCATTTTGGCCTCCATAAACCTAACTAAAGGGTAAAATTGCATTGTTGGACTTGTTCATGTTATAAGAAATATATTTAATGATATAAAATATATACTTTAAATTAATTTCATGAAAATTTTAGTTTGATCTTGAATATTTTTAGCTTTCACAATCCATTTGAAGTTAAGTTCTAGTTTGAAGTAAAGAAGGTATTTGTAAATTATTTTGAAACCTCATTTCAAGTAGGATATGATGTTACTAAGATAGTGAAACTTCATACATATTCATAATTATGTTAGATTATTGAAATATATCATAATACAATAAAATGTATATGGAGAAAATTAGCCTCTTCAAGAAAGTATAATGGAAATTAGACAAGTTGATAAGTTTTGTATTTACAAGTTAGATTTGTATCAAGATAGTAAAAGTGAAATATGGGTATGGGTCTTTAATTACACAAGATTGTATCATTGATGTTGTATATTAACCTCATAAATATTATAATTTTTACTTGATAATAGTTTTTAGTATGTATAGGAGGGTTTAGATGATCAATAAGAATCCTTGGAATGCTTCATTTGTCTTAAAAATGTCAATTTATCATTGTAAATAGTTTCCCACCAACCTACAATGTTTGAAAATTCAAATTATGTTATAAAGGTATTGTGAAAATTCCTAAGGGAATGAATTTTGAGATATTTATAGAAATATTCTACACTTTAATCCTTATGCAATGATGTGTAGGACCATACTCCTACTTACTCACACTTTTACTTATTCATGTCACCTAATCAATCTCATCACATTCTTAATCGCCAATTCTTATTCTAATAATCCTTTAGTAGGATCATTCAGGGAGGTATTATTAAAAACTAATTGTTATCTATGTCTACATAAATTCCTACATTGTAAACATCAATGACTCACTAATTTTTATCTACATCTGAATTGATTCTTACTTGTTATCTACGTTTGCAACAACTACTTTTTGTTATCATCCAAGGTCCTAATAAATGAATCAATAATTCTAAATGGAACTAACCTCATTTAAAGGTTATAGGATACCATTTAATATATTTTAAACATATTTATAACCTATTTAAATGTAAAACTCCACCTCATTACTCTAGAAGGAATCCCAATGTAGGAGGAGCAAAATAGGCAAGTTAATCAGCCTTGAGGAACATTTGGAGGAAAAGCCTAAGAAAAGTATGTTGTTAGGATGATATGACTTAGAAAAAAGAATAAAGGAGACTAAAAATAGGCATTAATGAGGATAAATTTAGAGGATAAGTTGCTTGAATTGGTGATTGAGGAGGTTGGAGAATAATATTAAAGAAGGAGGACACTATTTTTGGGTAAAACAAGACTGTATTTTATGATTTTATTCTTGAATGGTATGAATGAAGTGATATTTTATCATTAAAAAGTGTATTTTGAATCCTTAAATATTTTTTTCAATTATGTTTAAAGTTTATTTGATGTTATTGGAAGGAGAAAGGCTCAGTTTGCCTCTAAACCCCCTTAAACCCCTATTTTTCATAAAATACAATTTGAGTTTTTTTGTTTTTCTTGAATTTATAAGGGTTAAATTGTAAATTTTGGGCTTTGGAAAGTTTAAGGGTGTTTATACAAACCTCCACACTAAATTTTGGGTCTTTAAACCCTATAGAAACCTTCAAAACCCTAATTTAGGGTTATCACCATAAAATAAATTTTAACTATCAACAAAATATGAAAATTTTACATATATTATATTTCCATGACAAATATATTGTGTAAAAGTTTCAGCTCTATTGGGTAAATGTGGAATGATATACAAGCAAAATATAGTCTGATTTAGGCTAGAAAGCCTAGTTTTAGCCTTATTTTGACTTCTTGAGTGGGTTAGAGACCTCCTAGAGCCACAAAACTCAAGATTTAAGTTTGATTAATTCAACATAGATCAAAATAGATAAATTTATATCAATTTTATTTTAAATCCTCCTTTTAAGCCTTTTAGTCTATTAAGATATTTTTTAAGGAATTATGAGTTGAAAATCATTTCAAGGTTAAAGTTGAATTTTTTTTTAGTTATATTAAGTGGAATTGGTGTTATTAGATCAAAGAAATAATATTTGATTCAATTTGCTATTAAATTTTTCATTTAAGGTCTATTTGGCCTTACTAGGGTTACTAATAACAAAAGGGTAGTTCTAAAGAATTGGGTCTTTTAAGACAAATATGCATTGGTTCAGTTAGTTTAAGCTATATGGAACTTATCCAAGTGATCTAAAAGTTTGAGTTGATGATTATCTCATGGAGACTCAAAAAGAGATTTGTAGCCCTTGAAGCCTTCACTAGCCTTGTCAAGTCAAGCTATAGATTAAATGAAATAAGATGTTTGTAAACTATTTGAAACCTTGTTTCAAGTTGTATATGGTGTTAATAAACTTTTGAAATCTCATGAATGGTTAAATTGAAGTTAGATTATTGAAAGAGTACATGGTTTAAGCAAAAGTCTAGAAAAAGTTGACATTGTTAAAGAGTATATATCGAGGAAGTTGATTTAATTGACATAGTAACTTATCCATCAATTGATATAAGCTTAGAAATAATTTTTTAATTCCATTCAAAATAATTTTAAAATATTGTGGGTCAGTATTGCCAATTTATGGAAAATCCTATAAGAAACCTTGAAATGGAACTTTTTTGGAGGAGTTATAAGTTAAAGGTAGATTGAAGGTACCAGGTGTGCTACATCACTTGTTATCCTAATAAACAAACAACTACATAGGAACACTTAGATGGGAATTTTAAGGCTATAATAACCATTATTTAGTCTTTGTTAGGCCCAATGAGAAAAATTTGTTGTTGATCAGATGCATCTCTCAAGAGAATCTTGATGTTTTGGAGTGTGCAAACTAAGTGAACTTTAGTTTCAAATTGTAAGATAACCATGAGGGATAGAGATTATTTTTCAGATCCTACACTTACATGGATGAGTCCTCTAAGAATCCCTTAGATAATTATTTCTAACTCAATAATACGATCAAGATGTAGAAATGAGTTTTCTCTTGCATCCAAATATCTCTTAAAAGGCCAAAAGTTGGTCAATGGCGCATATATTTTAACTCATTATCCCAATCGATGAACCATCTACATGGGCATGTCTAGATGGACATTTTAAGGCTAGAACAATTATTTTTCACTCTTCATCTGGCCCCAGGAGTAAAAGTTGTAGTTGATGGAATTCATCCATTAAGAGAATCTCAATGTCCCTAAGTGTGCAAATTGAATAAACTTCAATTGCATATTGTAAAAACAACCATTGGATATAAATATGATCTAATAGCTCCTACATTTATATAAACAAGTCCTCTAAGAAACTCTGTGAGGATTTTATTTCACTTGACATGAATGAGAAGAAATAATGAGTTTTATCTCATAGCCAAATCACTCTTAAAGGGTCAAAAGTTGGTTAGTGGGGATGTATATTCTAAATTATTAGCCCAATCAATGAACCATCTATGTAATCACATTTGTATGGGAATTTTAAGGTTATAATGACCATTTTTTGGTCTCTATTAGGCCTCAAGAGGGAAAGTTTTAATTGATCAGATGCATCCATCAGGAGAATCTCAACATCCTTGAGGATGCAAACTGAGTGAACTTTAGTTGCACATTTTAGGAGAATCATGAGGGCTAGAGATGAGACATTAACTCTTTCACACTTGAACAAAAGATTTATATAAGAAACCCCAAGAGGATTCTTTGTAATTCTACATGAGTGAGATGTGATAATGAGTTTTCTCTCATATCTAAATCTCTCTTAAAGGGTTTATTAGAGGTACAATCACTAAGGTGGGGTGAATTAGTGAGTCCAAATAATCCAAATTCAATTTTCATCTTTACAAATACTTAACCATTTACCATTAAAATTCATGAAACATTCATAGCAATAAACAAGAGAGATAATGCAAGATCAATCACATAACACATGACATATGTGAGAAACCCTCTTGGGGAATAAAACCCACTGGAACCTATAATTAGACTACTATTATATAATAACAATATCTAATTTAGATCATTTATAAATTATCAAGGAACTATAATCTATATTTCATGAGACTATAATCCCACAAGGTGTTGCGACACCCTTATAGCTAAGCTACAATAACAACTAGACTTTTTAGCAAGTTTTACCTTGTAAGGAGGTTGAAACCACCTAAGATGATGAGATTCCACAATAAAACATATAAACACATCCACCTATAAACTAATGTTTAAAACACCTGATGATGGACCTTTGCTTATCACTCATCACCTTCACTCACACTCAATCTACAAGAGTACTATTTTACCAACAAAATTATGACCTATAGGTCATAAAAATAGTCCTCAAACTGATCTACTCTCCAAATCATCCTTAGGTCACTCTAACCCTCCTTAAATATAAAACACACACACACAAGAATCTCTCCAAACTCTCCCCAATCTCTTACACAAAGTCTATAAATCAACATCTTTATTTTCATTATTTATAGAGAAATATTGATAATCACTACCTTGGTCAGCCATTAGGTATGAATTATCCTTTAAGGAATCTCTCACATGAAGACACAACTCAATAAAATATTCATAGGTTTTTCATAGCATTTATGGGTCACCCTTAGGTAGTTAGACCTTTTAATAAGGCCCTTTTAGCTCGCATAGGTCTCATGGAGACCTATTCACCCATTTAGCTCACCCTCAAGAAAAATAATAACAGAGGACCAATTTTAAATATATGGATCCACTCTTTATGTCCCCTTAGACATCCTCAAATGATCATAGTCATCCTAGATCACCTATGCATATGCTCAAACAACTCAAACAGAGACCTTATACACAAACACCATCACCAAATAAATAGTCAACTTCTTAATCATTGTTCATACTTAAGATAAATTGAACATACCTCTAAAATACTCACATAGCATCCTCATGGAGTCTAAAATACTCCCTAATAGCTAATTCATCATGAGACATAAAAAAACATCAACAAAAGCTCAAACATCCTTCTTGGGTCACTTGTAGAACAAGTACAAACATAGTCAAATTATAGGCTCAATATATTTGACTATACTCACTTCCAGATCTTTAAATTGGGTTCATAAGATGTTCCATGGATTCTTATTCATATTTTATTTTTAAAACACCAAAAAAATTGACTTCTATAAAAATATATGGATAAAATACAGAGATCTAGTTTTTCTCTATGTTAAACTCAAATATTTTATAGCAATGGTCATAGTTAACCTTCACACACAATGCTTGCATCTCGTATCCTCTCAACTCAAATCAAATATGCATTGTCATTCTCTTCTGATCTTTAATAGATAGGTGCCAATGCTCAAACATTAAATGTTAATCATGTTGACCTCATCTCATGTAATCCTATAATATTGACTCAACATGATCTATCAATCTCTATGGATCAACTAGGTCTTTAATGACCAACACTCATCGTTTGATCAAATTGTACAAACACCTGATCATCATTGGACTCTTATCTGATACCTTTGCTCCATCGTTAAAAATCATCTTCATCTCATTACTTCCTAACTTCTTAGAGAAATACACACCATTTATCTTTCTCAATAATTAACTTGTACATAAATGACTATGGGGACATTCTAATATGCTTGGAAGGCCAACTTTGCACCTCAATAACTTCTATGCTTATTTTCATGATCTCAAACTTGGACTAGATGATCTGCTCACATAGGAAAATCCAACCATGTGACACATTAATCTTGGATCCTTCACATGTATGATATATATCACCATTAACATTCCTTCTCAAAAAAACTTCTATCACAGATCCAACTATGTCAAAACCTTCCTGAGAGGCAAACTTTGAGCTTACATAACTTTTTTTGCGCTTCAATGCATGATCTCAAATTAAGTGAAAATAAACTATGTTCAAAACTGAACAAACCCATATGATAAATTTCTCTTGAAAACTTCAAAAGTGTAAGATATAAACCATCAAAATTCCTACTCGGCTCTTCTTGCCTCATCACAAAATTGACTATGGAAAAACATAGACAAACTGCCTAGAAGCCCAACTCTACATAAGCATATATTTTGATGTACTTCACTGCATGATTTAAAAATTAACAAAAATAAACTAGGCATAAAAATGAATAAACCCATATGATAATTTTGTCCTTAAACCTCCATACATGTGTATTTTTACCTCATCAACATGCTTACTTAGCTTTATTTGAACCTTTTTACAATTTTGGCTAAGTATGGGAACATAGTGAATTCTATCTAAGTATCCAACTTTTCACCCTCATATCTTTGACCAAGATTTAATGCATGACTTGAGATTTGGAACATAAAAAATAGGTATTACTATGATCAAAACCATATGACCAACTTCCCTTGACTCATTCCCACATGGTAATGGTGATGTCATCAAATTGCCTATTTAGATTTTCTGCCACTAGACCCAAAGTGTCTAGACAAAAACTATGATCAACTAGATGAATTTTGATCATGCACACAAGAACTCAAATAATTATTGAATTCATATAGGAAAACTTTCACATTATCAAATAACCATACTCATCCCTTAACCTCTATATCCATGTCAACAGTGAAAATCAACCAAGTATACTTCAAGCATACAAGTACAAGCACATTACACACTTTGTCATTGTTACTTAAGATATCAATGAAATTAATACACTCACAAGGAAACATCCATGAAATAACCATTACATCACTAAAACTCTCCAAAAATATCCCCCTTTGTCATTGATGTCAACAATCATCATATATAGTAATATACAACTCAACTTCTCTCTCTTCAAGCACTCCCCCAATAGGAACTTTCTCCCCCTTTGACACAATGAAAAAGTGGGAATAAAATGATCCTAAGGACATAAAAGGAATATAAAATAGGAAATTACCATCTTATAAAAATGATAAAAACTTCCCCTTACCTTTAATCTACCTCTTCTTGCCTTGATAAACTCCTCTTGCTCCATGCCAACACTCTCTTCAATCAAGCACTGTAACCAATGAAGAAAGAACACAAAAAAAAAATATAAATATGATGAAACACATAAATAAACATATAATAAGGAATAACCATAATATTTATGATCCATTACACATCTTTATCATATTCATATCTTCTCCACACACCATGAAGAACCATCACACATGCTAACCAACCTCCTCTCTCAAGCTACTACAAGGACCACCAAACAAAACTTCATGACACTTAACAAATAGGAAACATAATCTCAATAAACTTGATAACTCACTAAAACACACATACCTTTATATTTTGGATAAATTGATCAAAAATCACTCTTCTTCAAATTAGGCTTGTCTAGCCTCCTTGTAGCACTACCTAGAAATTATAGAGCCCGTATCTTTCATTAGACACATATTTAGGACCTAAAACTTCATATATGTATCATTATCATATTACCCCTCAATCACACCTATTTTTATCACCAAGATCATCTTATGCAACATACTTCCTTCACAAACCTACTATCCAATTAGCCCTCTATATTAACAAAAAACACAAATAATTTGAGAACCATAAACCTTCAATTATATATGAAGATTGATTTAACCACCCATTTGGCCTAAAAAAAATATTAATAAGCCTCATACCTAAATTCACAAGGTAAAACACATTTTTAGGATAGCCCAAAACCCTAAAATCTTAAGATAAAACAAGGTCAATAAACTTGCTTCTAGTAAAGCACACCTCTAAAAATAATTGCACACCTAAAAACACCCATCATACACTTTTGGACCAAAAATTGAGCCTCCACACCATTGGGAACATAGACTTCCTATAACCCATTTTTAGCCATGCTTGCCCTTAAGCCAAAAACTAAGAAAACTGAGAGCACTCAAAAATATTCAATTGACACAAACATACCTTCAAACCATAAAAGGCCTAGATCACATCACAAAGAAGTTTATAGACCTTTTTTTATCATCAAACTCTTCCTGGAATTTTCATCAACCCGATTAAGCCACCTGGAACCACCCATTCTGACTCTTTACTATAGCTTCTTCACAAACCAATAGATCAAACTCATGAAGTTATTGTTCCCCTTAACTAAAGACCTTTTGAGACCAACACAAGTCTTTGTTCAAATTTTAATTATGATCTTAAGCACAAAAACTTGCTTCTCCACTTGAAAGGAGTCTCTTAAGAAGCATAGATAGAGACACCTTCTATACCTTGATGCTCTAAAATAAAAACAACTCATCATATTCCATCTCCTCCTTGCTTAATTGATACATAGTTCTTCTTCTTTTTTGGATTTAGAGAAATGACTTACTCAACTACTATAACATTCTCATTTTATTCTATGATTGGATTATCAATACATAGAGACAACATGTATTTATGGCATACCTTTTCATCTGAATAATCTTCCTTGCAACTTGGATCATCATCACTAGGTACTTATTCAAAAATCGTAGGATGTTCACTTGGATCCATACATACCTCAGAACTAGATTCAAACATAACCTTGGTCTTTTCTTTGAGCTTGATCTCTTCATTATCAATATGAGTAGACAATGAGATCCTTTGGCACTCTTCAACTTTTGAACCATTCTCCACCATATCAAACACATTACTTGGACCTATAATCTCATCATGACTCACAATTTTCACCTTTGGATTCCATGTGTTAACATTCCTTCTTCCTTACGATCTAGGAGCTTGATTAAACTCAGTTTGACTTGATGGCCTTTGTTTGTAGAATCTAGCAATGTGACCTCTCTATTCACAATTGTAGCACACCATACTCTTTAATGGAAACACATTTTGTCTTACCGTGTTTGGATAGAAACTTACCATATTTCCTTTGTCATGAAAAATAAAACAACCTCCCCTTTTTGAAGAGAAATCACCTTATCTAATCTTATGTGGACAATGATTTATAAAGTGTCCCATATCAAGATAATTGAACCACTTAATTCTATTCACACCTTTTGACTGATGACCCCCATCATAGTCCCATGCAAACTCATTTCTAACATGTTTTTGCATTCTTTAGCCCTATGAATAAATTGATTACATGTGTAACAATAACCATTAAATCTTGCATACCTCATGGCTTCTTTGGTTATCTGATCTGATTTGTATTTATTCTACCAGCATCTTCAATTCCTGTTTGATGATTTGTCTTCAAAATATGATTGTCTTGGTTCATATTATTCTTCATCTTGTCTTGAGTAACATTCTTTTATTTTTATTCATATCCAAGACCAGTTCTATCACTAGCATTATTTTGACCACTTAGAATGTTGTTTAGATCACATGAGTTCTTTTCAAATATCATAAATGTCTTCACCTTACTATCTATATTTTCTAGTTCAGATCTCAAAGATTCATTTTTAGAAACATACCTTGAACATTCATCTTCTTTAGATTTTAAGCTTGTAGATAGAATTTCTAATTGAAAACTAAGATGCTTGATCATATATTCATGTTCCTTGGTGTCTTCATTCAATCTTGCCTCATATACACTAAATTTATCCTCATAGTCCTTGAGCTTAGATTTCATCTTCTTATTGATCTTATTCTCAATATTCATCTCTTCAAGAGCATTCATTAATATAGTCTCACAGTCCACCTCATCTTCATCATTATCTGAATCACTCCAAGTAGACACCTTTTGATGTGGACAACTTCCTTCTTCATCCATGAATAGAGCTTCATCTTTAGTAGGACCACCATCTTCATGATCATATTCTGAGTCACTATCTTCACTCTCACCTAATGAGTTACAATCTTCTTTAGTGTAGAGACTCTTCTTAATTTTGAAGGACTTCTTATTATTAAAATTTTTGAATCCTTTATAGCTATGTCTTCTTGTCATCATTTTGGAATTCACCATGATCTTCATCATCTTTCTTCTCATGCTTATGAGGGTAATTATGAGTAAAATATCCTATCTCTCCACAATTGAAACATTTGAAGGGTAGCTTACCCTTATACTTCCCTAAGCTAGTATTCAATTTCCTACTAATCAAAGCAATTAGTTCATCCTCATCAATGTTAGATATGTCATCCTCTTTAGATTTATTACCTTAGAAATTATTCTCATGCTTCATCTCTATCTTGAATGTAGGTTCCATTTTTTGTGGTATATCATCATTTATTCTCATCTCATATGCAATAAGGGTGCTATGCAATTGATCCATCTTAAACTGAGTAAGATCATGACTCTCTTCTATAGTAGATACTTTTGTGTCAAACTTGAGAGATATATACCTTAATACCTTTTTAACTAAAATTGATGCTTTAAGATTCTCTTTAAGACCTTTGATGATGTTCATAGTCTCATCAACTCTCTATAAAAAGGATGACATAGAATCTTCTTCCTTCATCTTGAGACTTTCAAATTGCCTTCTATGAGTTTTTAACTTAGCAAGCTTAACCTTTAAATCTCCTTAAAAAATGATATTCATTTTGTCCCATATTTCTTTATCAGATATACAATTAATTACCTTGGTGTACTCAGTCTTTGAAAAACCACAAGTGATAACATTCATTGCCTTGGAATTTTTCTTAAACAACTTCTTATTTGTAGCACTAGATAAAGGAGTAATAGGAGAAACATAACCATCTAGAATATATTTCCATACATCAAACCTTAGGGACATAATATATGTCCTTATCCTTGCACTCCATGAACCATAATTAGATCCATTAAACATTGGTTCTTGCTTAATAGAGAAACCTCATTGATGACTACCCATATTATACCTTGGATCACCTTCAAGTTGTTAATCCTTTACTAAAAGACCTACTTTGATACCAATTATTAGAGGTACAATCATTGAGGGGGGGTGAATAGTGATCCCAAATAATCCAAATTTAATTTTGATCTTTACAAATACTTGACTAGTTACCACAAGCATTCATGAAGCATACATATCATTCATAACAATAAGCAAGAGAGACAACACAAGATCAATCACATAACACATGACATACATGAGAAACCCTCTTGGGGAATAAAACCCACTAGAACCTACAATTGGACTACTATCCTATATTAATAAGATCTAATTTAGACTATCTAAAAATGATCAAGGAATTACAATCCCTATTTAGTGAGACTATAATCCCAAAAGGTGCTATCACACCTGTATAACCGAGTTGCAACAACAATCAAAACTTTTAGCAAGTTTCACCTTGAAAGGAGGATACAACCACCTTATATGCTAAGATAACACAACAATACTTATAAACACATCCTCCTTTTAACTGATGTCTAAAACACCTGATGATGGACCTCTGCTTATCACTCTTCACCTTCACTCACACTCAATCTACAAGAGCACTATTCTGCCCAAAAACATTATGAACTATAGGTCATACAAATAGTTCTCAACTTGGTTTACTCTTCAAATCATCCTCATGGTACTCTACCCCTCCTTCACTACACAAAACACACACACAAGCCTCTCTTCAAACTCTCCCCAATTTCTTACACAAAGTCTGGAAATGACCATATTTGATTTCACTATTTATAGATCAATCTTGATAATCACTACCTTGGTCAGCCATTAGGTATGCCTCATCCCTTAAGGTATCTCTCAAACAAAGACATAATGTAATATAATATTCATAGGTTGGCCATAGAATCTATGGGTCACCCTTAAGCAGCTATACATTTTAATAAAGCCCTTGTAGCTCATATAGGTCTCGTGGAGACAATTCACCCATTTATCTCACCCTCGAGTAAAAAAATAATATAGAACCACTTTAAAATACATGGTTCTACTCCTTATGTCCCCTTCAACATCCTCAAATGATCATATTCATTTTATCTCACCTTTGCATATGCTTAAACAACTCAAACAAAGATCTTATACACATTAACACCATTACTAAATAGATAGTAAACTTATTAATCATTGTTCATAATTAATATAGATTAAACATACCTCCAAAATACTCATAGGGCATCCTCATGGAGTCTACAACACTCCCTAATATCCAATTCATCATGAGACATCAAAACAACATCAAGACAAGCTCAAACATCCTTCTTGGGTCACTTACAGAACAATCATGAATACATAGTCAACTTATAGGCTCAATATCTTTTACTATACTCACTTCTAGATCTTAAAATTAGGTTCATTAGATGCACCATGGAGTCCTATTCATCTTTTCTTTTTACAATACCAGTAAATTTGAATTCTATCAAAATATATGGACAAAATATAGAACTCTAGTTTTCCTTGTGTTAAATTTAAATATTTGAATAAAAATGGTCATAGTTAACCTTTGAAAACAATGCTCACATATCATGTCCTCTCAGCTTAGATCAAATACACACCATCGATCACTTCCAATATTTATTGCATAAGAGCCAATTCCCAGATGTTAAAACTTAGTCATGTTGACCTCATCTTGGGTAATCTTATAATGTTGACTCTATACACTCTATCAAACTCTATAGATCAACCAAGTATTTAGTGATCAACACACACCATTTGATAAAATTATACAAATAACCACTCATCATTGGATACTTATCCTGTACCTTTGCTCAATCATTAAACATCATGCACCTATCCTTATATTTCTACTTCCTAACTTCTTGGAGCAATGCATGCCATTGATCTTGCTCAAGCTTTAACATGTGCAGAAATGACAATGGGGACCCTTTCAATATACCTATAAGGCTAATTTTTCACCTCAATAACTTCTTTTGTGCTTACTCTCATGATCTCAAACTTGGAATAGATGATCTCCTCACATAGGAGAATCCAACCATGTGACACAATACTCCTAACCTTTGCATGTGAGAGATATGTCATCATTAAAATTACTTTTCAAACAAACTTCTATCATAGAGCCAACTATGTCAAAACTTGTCTAAGAGGCCAACTTTGAGCTTGAATAAAATTTGTTGTGCTTTAGTGCATGATCTCAAATTTAGCACAAATTAACTATGCTCAAAACTAGACAAACCCATATGATCAATTTTTCTCGACACCTTCCCATGTTCAAGATATAACATCATCAAAATACTCACTTAGCTCTTCTTGCCTCATTGAAAAATTGACTATGGAAAAACATAGTCAAACTACCTAGAAGCCCAACTTTGCATAAGCATATCTTTTGATGCGCTTTATCACATGATCTAAAAATTAGTGCAAATAAACTAGGCATAAAAATGAATAAATACATATTATCATTTTGTCCTAAAACCTCCACACATGTAAATTATGACTTCATCAACATGCTTACTCAGTGCTTCTTGAACCCTTTTGCAAATTTGGATAAGTATGGGAACATAGTAAATTATGTTTGAGTAGAAAACTTTGCACCCTCATATCTTTGACCATGCTTCAATGCTTGAATTGAGATTTGGTATATAACAACTAGGGACTACTGTGATCATAACCATATGACCAAATCCCCTTGACTCGTTCCCATATGGCAATGGTGATGTCATTAAATTACCTATTTATATTTTCTACCATTGGACCCAAAGTGTCTAGATGAAAACTATGATCAACCAGATGAATTACACTCATGAACACAAGCACTCAAAGCATTATTGACTTTAGATAGGACCCCTTGCATATTCTAAAATCACCATACTCATCCCTTAAATTTTTTATCCATGTCAAAACTAAATATCAACAAAGTATAATTCAATCATACAAGAATAAGCACATTTCTCACTTTATCATTGTTACTTAATCTATCAAGGCACTTCATCCACTCATAAGGACACCTTCAAAACATCACCATGACATCACTACAAACTATCTAATAGGGCCAAAATTTGGTCATTAGGGGGTGTATATTCTGACTCATTAGTCTAATCAAAAACTATCTATGAAATCACATCTAGATGGGTGTTTTGAGGCTAGAACATTCATTATTAAATCTCCATTGGGCCCAAAGGGTGAAATTTATAGTTGATTGGATGCATCCCTTAAGATAATCTCAGCATCCTTGAGTATGCAAACTAATTAAACTTTGATCACATGTTACATGAGAATAGTTATGGATAGAGATGAGTCATCAACTCCTATAATTGCATAGATGAGTCCTTTAATAAACTCTAAGATGATTCTCTTTAACACAACATGAGAGAGATGCAACAACAAGTTTTCTCTTGTAACTAAATCTCTCTTAAAAGGTTAAATGTTGGTTAGTATGGAGTGTAAATTTTGACTCATTATCCCAATCAACAAACCATATATGCAAGCACATCTATATGGGTGTTTTAAGGCTATAATGTCCATTATTCAGTTTCTGTTGAGACCCAAGAGTGAAAGTTATAGTTGATCGAATGCATCCCTCAAGATAATATCATCATCCCTAAGTGTACAAATTGAGTGAACTTTGATTTTGCATTGTATGAGAATAATGAGGGATAGAGATAATCTAATATATCCAAAACTTACATGAACAAGTCCTCTAAAAAACTCGAGGAGGTTCTCTCTAACTCGACATGAGTGAGATATGGCAATGATTTTTCTCTCACAGATAAATCTCTCTTAAAGGGCCAAAATTTCATTAGTAGAGAGTGTATATTTTGACTCGTTAGTAAAATTTATGAGCCGTATGTATGAGCACATATAGATGGCCATTTTAAGGCTAGAAAAAGTATTTTCTAGTCTTTGTTGGACCTAAGGAGTGAAATTTTTAGTTGATCAGGTGCATCCCTTAAGAGAATGTCAATATCTTTAAGTGTGCAAACTAAGAAAAATTTGATTGCATGTTATAAGTTAATCATGAAGGATAAAGATGAGACTTAAACTTCCACACTTTCATGGATGAGTCTTATAAGAAATAGCAGGAGGATTCTTTATAACTCAATGCAAGTAAGATGAAAAAATTAGTCTTCTCTAACAACCAAATCTCTCTTAAAGGTCCAAAATTTGGTTAGTGGGAGCATATATTATGAATTATTATCCCAATTGATAAAACATCTTCACCAACATGTCTAGATGGGAATTTTAATGCTAGAACAACCATTCTTTAGTTTCCATCGATCCTTGGGAGCAAAAGTTATAGTTGATTGGATGCATCCCTCAAGAGAATATCCTCATCCTTGAGTGTGCAAACTGAGTGAAATTACATCGCACATTGTATGATAACCATGAGGGATAGAAATGAGCCATCATATCCTGTACTTTAAAGGATGAGTCCTCTAAAAAAAACCTATGAGGATTCTTTCTAATGCAACATGAGTGAGATGCAATAATGAGTTTTTTCTTACAGCCAAATATCTCTTAAAGGACTAAAAGTTGGTCAGTAGGGGTGTATATTATCAATCATTAGCCTAATAAAAAAACTATCTTTTCAAACACATCTGTATGGAAATTTTAAGGATATAATGTCCATTGTTTGATCTTTGTTGGGCCTTAAGAGTGAAATTTACAGTTGTTTAGATGCATCCCTTAAGAGAATCTTAACATCCTTGAGTGTGAAAATGGAGTAAAATTTAGTCATGCATTGTAGGATAACCATGAGGGTTAGAGATGAGTTATTAGCCCCCACACTTTCATGGATGAGTCCTCTAAGAAACTTAAAGAGGATTCTCTAACTTGACATGAGTGAGACATGACAATGAGTTTTCTTTCATAGCTAATCTCTCTTAAAAGGCCAAAAGTTGGTTAATAAGGGGCATATATTCTAACACATTAGCCCAATCAATGAACCATCTATGGAGAAAAATATGGATGGGAATTTTAAGTCTATAGTGGCCATTGTTTAGTCTCTATCGGGCCCTACAAGTGAAATTTGTAATTGATCAGATGTATCCCTCAAGAGAATCTCATCATCCCTTAGTGTGCAAACTGAGAAAACTTTGGTCATGCATTATATAATAACCATGAGGGATAAAGATGAGTTGTTGGCTCTCACACCTATACAGATAATTACTCTAAAAAACCATAGGAGGATTCACTCTAATTTGATGTGAGTGAGACACGAGAATGAGTTTTATCTCATAGTTAAATCTCTCTTAAAAGGTCAAAAGTTGATCATTAATTGGCATATATTCTAAATAATTAGCCCAATAAATGAACCATCTATGTGGGCACATATAGATGGGTGTTTTAATGTTGGTATGGATATTATTCATTCTTTTTTGGGCACTATGAGTGAAACTTATAGTTGATTGAATGCATCCCTTAAGAGAATTTGACCATCCTTGAGTGTGAAAATTAAGCCAACTTCCATCACACATAATAGGATCACACACTTACATGTATGATTCCTCTAACAAACCCCAAGAAGATTCTCTATAACTCAATGTGAGTGAGATGCAATAATGAGTTTTCTCTTGTAGCTAAATCTCTTTTAAAGGGCCCAAAATTGATCAGTGGGGGTTGTATATGATGACTCATTATCCCAATCAATGAACATCTTTATTGACACACATATATGGGAGTTTTAAGGATATAATGACCATTGTATAGTCTTTGTTGGGCCCCAAGAGTGAAAGTTATAATTGATAGGGCATCTCTTAAGAGAATATCTTCATCCTTGAGGGTACAAACTGAGCCAACTTATGTCATAAATTATAGGAGAACCATGAGGGATAGGTATAAATCATGAACTCCCACACTTGCACGTATGTGTCCTATAAGAAACCCCAAGAGGATTTTCTCTAACTTGACATGATAAATATGCGGTAATGAATTTTTTCTCACAGCTAACTCTCTCTTAAAGGGCCAAAAATTGGTCAGTGGGGATGTTTATTATAATCATTAGCCTAGTCGATGAAATATCTTCACAAAAACATCCAAATGTGTATTTTAATGATATAACAGCCATTGTTTGGTCTCTATCAGGTGTTAGGAGTGACATTTATAGTTGATTAGATGCATCCCTTAAAATAATCTCCTCATCCTTGAGTGTGCAAACTGAGCCAATTTTTTTACCACATTTTAGGAGGATCGTGAGGGATAGATATGAGTTGTTTTCTCCCACACTTGCATGGAAAAGTACTATAAATAAATGTAGGAGGATTCTCTCTAACTCAATGTGAGCGAGATGTAGTAATGAGTTTTCTCTCACAGTTAAATCTCTCTTAAAGCACTAAAAGTTGGTTAATGGGGGGCATATATTTTGAATCATTAACCTAATGGAAAAAACATATTTGTTGACACATCTAGATGGGAATTTTAAGGCCAGAATAACCATTATCCAGTCTTTATCAAGCTTGAGAGAAAAAATTATAGTTCATTAGACACATCCCTTAAGATAATTTGAGTATCCCTGAGTGTGTAAAATGAGTCAACTTTCATCATGCATTTTAGGAGAACCATGAGGGATAGAGACAAGTCATTAGTTCTCACACTTGTATAGGTGAGTCTTCTAATAAACCCAAGAGGATTCTCTCTAATCAATGCGATTGAGATGTAAAATTAAGTTTTATCTTGTATCCAAATCTCTCTTAAAGGGCCAAAAGTTAGTGGGGGCCACATATTTTGACTTGTTTACCCAATTGGTGAACCATTTTTTTAACATGTTTAGATATGAATTTTAAGGATAGAATGTTAATTTTATAGTATTTGTTAGGCCATAGGAACTAAAGTTTTATTTGATCATATAGACCCCATTTTTGCCACAATTGTGTTCTAACCAGACCTCTAGTTTATTTCTACTAAACAATGCAAATTAAGCCTAGAAATCACTAAATGTCCTAATTTCATATGTACATTGGACATTAGTACCCAAAATCTTGTTGAGGCATCCCTATTTGGAGTATTATCCTATACACAATAGTAACCTCTCATAAATTTATCTCCAGTCAAATTATGACCTAGTAAATTGATAGTTTGGCCTTTGGACCCATTAAGTGAGGCACTTAAATAATTCATAAAATGCAAAAATGCTAAGCATAATGAATTAACTAAACAAATCAAATTAACCTCTTAAGTGAAATTTCCATGTAAAATTAGTGAATATTAATTTTATAAAATGAAAATTTAAATAAAATTGAGGTCATGATGATGTCATCATCCTCAAACTCAAGGAATGAAAATTACCTCCATTAAAGCCTTAAATTCAAAAATGGAGAGCCATGCTTAATAAATGGGATATCTATCCTAAATATTAATTATATGTCTTCTCGTTAACACAACTAGGGTTAAAATAAACCTAATTGTAGCTAAAACTAACCTAACTACACTTGGGGTTAGATTTAGAGTTACGATGTTGAAATGCTAAGAGACAAAGCATTCTTGTAATGTTATAATGCAGATTATTAATAGATTGCTACATATTTATAAATACAAGAAAAAAATTTTCAAGGTGATAAGGAGAAATGATGAAAGGAACACTATTGTCAAAGACTTTTTGAGAACAAGACCGAACACATTCCTCAAGGCTAACGTGTAACTCTTGCTCACAAAGAAGGTGAAGAATACTTGTTTTGTATTTTTTTGTTTGTTACTTGGATTGTTCTCTTTCTCCTTGGGTGTCTAGGCTTGAGGTGTTATATTCTTTGTATTTTTATTGAGGTTTATCATATTAACACTTGACTAACTCCCCTTTTGGATTCCTATCTCAAATAATGGAACACCCAATGGGATGACACATTGCACATGCATAATGAGAACATATTTAGACCTCATTAGAGCTAAGAAGAATTCATTTTAGACTTTGATTTCTTGCATTTTTTCTAACTTTTTTATGTTTGGATTTTGACTACAGAGCTATGAATTCATTCTTGTGAAACTATGAATTCGATAAAGATAATTATGAAATCATTGAGAGAAACCATGAAATCATCCTAGAGAATAACAAAATCACCTCTATTTAAAATTGGCTCTGTGAAACTGTGAATTTGGAAAATAAAATTGCAAAATTGTCAAGGCAAACTATAAATTTGTCCTATAGGGAACATGACTTTTCCTCTATTTTTGGTTAATAATGAAATTATTTAAAACTTGTGAAATCATATTTTTGAGTAGTGAAATCATGATTTTGAGTAGAGAAATCATTTTTAGGTTGGAAAATTATCATTTTGAGTTGAAAAATTATTTACCTAACTATGAAATTACTAGCAAATAACGAAATCAAAATTCTTTATTTTTTGTGTTTTTTCCAAGTTTTTCCCATAATTGTGAAATTGGTGAGTTAGATTGAAAAATCATTGAGATGAGTTGTGAAATTTTTCACAAACTACAAAATCACTCACTTTAAATCTATAATACATTCTGGTTTTCTATGTTTTATATGCCTAAACAATTTTGTAGTGCACAATCACTATATAATTATGAAATAATTTTGTAGAGTTAAATTTGTGTATTATTAAGCTAACTTACAGGATTTCACCTTGGTTTAAGCACAAATTAATCCACTAACCTTGTTTTCAAAGAATTGAGCTAAGAAAAAAGAAGCTTAAGATATTTTAAAATCATTTTTTCCTTTTCCAAAATCAAAATTCACAACAAAGGTTAAAATTCATCCACATTTGGTTAAGGTGCTTAAAAATAACTTAACATGTTTATCTTTTAGCATTTCCAAAACTTCTTTAAAAATTATAAAAAAGTCCAAGGGACCAAAAATTTAAATCACATTTATATTGGTGTCATTAAAAAGAACCTACATTTAGTTAGAGATCTTAAATGCTTTTTCAATTTTTGTTTGTTCTTTAAAAAGTTTCAAATCGTGTATCTCTTAAATTCTTAATTTTTGAAAAACATAAACTATAGCGTGTATGATCTCTCCCCATCCACTTTAGGGAATTTGGGTGACAAAAATCACTTAGTTTATTTCCTCGTTTATTTGGTATTTTCTAAAATAATGTCACACATTCTATCCTAAAGCTTTGAGTGACTTGGGGGACTCAAAAACAACCTCTAAAGTCTTTCCATTTTTCATTTATTTATTTATTTATTTATTTGCATTTGGATTATGGGTGAGAGTTCATCACCTCCTCATAAATTATTTAGGGGTGAGTTTACCTAAGGTTTCATCTCTTAACATCATACCAACCTTGATCCATGGTGGGGTATATAAATTAGGTCATGTGATACTAGGATTACTAGGGGCTTGAGTAGCAAGCCTCTCCGATCCTAATGAAAACCCAAGTCAGGTCTTGCTAAAAATCAAACTCAAATAAGTAGTACATGGATAAAGTCATTATTCAAAATAATAGACCCATACGTATCAAGCTAATAGGTATGAACCTAAATGTCATGATTTCACCCTTTTGTAGCCACACTTGGGACCATCTAGTGCATTCAAAACTTATAAAATTTTAGTCAACCCCACTTTCCACAAAATTTATTTCCAAATGTTGAGTGCTCCTCACTCTAATTTCATGCCATGTACTAATAATTGAGATATAGAGGGGAAGTAAAATCTCTACCTATACCTATTCTTTAATTTTTAGATTAACACTTAATTCCTCACAAGCATTGGTATATTAGTGGAAATTTTCACAAAAGCTATGCACACTTGTGTCAGTTTTAGGGATAGGATGAGCCATTTATGCTAATTCTAATTTTTTTATTTACATGTGTGTTTTGAGACTAAGTTTGTTTATTTTTTTAAAATTCAAAATGAGTCATAAACATCAAGTGTTTTCAACACACTTCAACCTAAGAGGTTTTATTTTGCCTATTGTGTATCACACCTTTATCATAGATTTTTTTATCTCAAAAACATGTGTGTCACTTGTGTAAATGGTGCATCATTATGCTGCCCATTTCATCCCAAAAATTTTCCTTAGATTTTTGAATCCAAAATGATTTTCATACCATTTGATTGAATGAGTGTCATTATATTTCTCATGTTATTTTAAAAGTGTTGCCTTGTTTCAAACCAAGTTCAAAATTGCGTATACCTTTGATCTAAAAATGGTATCATGATGTTGTCCATTTGGGTCTAGGATGTTCTCCATTTAAAAAATCTAAGTCTTTTGAACCAAGTTCAACATTTTTCTTGTGAAGTTCAGATTTAAAATTAATTGGCCTACACCTAGGTCTTGTTTAATTTTGGCTTGAGTATTTATCTCTTGCATTTTAATTATGTAACTTGGACTAATTCCTTGCTTGATTCAAGGACCCCTTTGCCTATGTCTAGGAAGTGGTTTATCTATGTATGCCTCGAGTTAATTTATTTCCTTAAACTAAGGTCAAAAGTCACTTTTTAAGTATAAATTTAAGCACCATTAGTTTAAATTAGAGCCTTTCTTATCACTTGGGCTTGAATGCTTTACTCATCACTCTTATTTTGATTACTTAAGATTGACTTTCCCAATTATTTTTAGGTGTGTGCCTAGAGTAAATGCTTTATACCAAGGTCAAGTTTGTTTTAAAATCCATATGTTGAGATTGAGTCAAAGTGTTTCAAACTATTTGCCTTAGATTTGGATTAATTTCAAGTTTTAACCTCAACCTAGTTTGTTTCAAAGTCTAGCTTTGTGCCCTTTTACGAAAGACCTAGCATTGTCTTAAAGTTTTTAGATCTATTTCATGCCTTTTTAAGTCTAGATTTATGCCTTTTTACTAAATACATAACACTTTTTCATTTTATACCTAGATTAGATTTAATCTGAACACTTTCCAAGACCAGGATTCAAGTTTGACTTTCTTTTGACAATTTGTGTGAGAGACCTTAGAGTATTGAATATATTTGAGAC
>JARHVA010004207.1:1550000-1657077 GCA_037957365.1 Torreya grandis
AACATAGATAAATTTACCACCTTGATAAAGGCAAAACATTATACCAACTCAATAGGTATCAATAATGTTCCACCATAATAGACATAAATCAATATACCTCAATAATCACAGAAGGTGTCTAGTCAATAACATGTTCCTATTAGTCAATGACAAATACCAAACACCCAACAAGATTCTAGTTCACAACATGTGTTTTTTCAATAAAGAGGTGCCAAAATCTAGTAGATACCTATTAGGAAACAATTACTTTTTAGCCAACATGTGCCACATATTTAGAAATAGGGCCTTAGTCAATAGATCTTACCAATTATACATCCAGGTTTTACTAGTCAGAAGCAAGTTCCTACTCAAATTAGCAAGTAAACTACCTCCCACAAATCCACATACTTCTATCACAACCCTAATTCCCTCCGAATCAAAGCCATATTATGAATATAAAATAGAATATTTACCAATAATACATATTCCTAGTTGATTGGTCCATCAAACCAACATTCCACAATAATCCATCCCCCACCATACCTTGGTCAAGGTAATCCACCTTTGACTACCTAGCCATAACAACAACCAACTATTCCATCAAGTTTATTAGCCCAAGAGTTGCAATAGATGAAGGATGCAAGTGTAGCCATTTAGATGGGAAAATAGGCTAATAAGTTCAAATTGGATGATGTGTTCTCATGTAGATTTAATTTGGAGTGTCTCCAAATACCATTTCATTCAAGTTATGAGCCACTAAATTTTGAAAAATACAAGGGTAAAAAAGACCCTAGGGAGAATTAATTTTTTTTTTTGCTTTCTAAATAAGGGCCTATAGTGATATCCACCTGCTTCTTTTTTATTTAAGTCTATCTGGACAAGCCTTGGAGTGGCTTCTTAAGATGCCAAATAACTCAATATATGACTTTGATGATCTTTCAGATAACTTTGTACAACATTTCTCCTAAAATATCGAGCATGAGATTTTGGTAATTGATTTGAGTCAAGCCAAGAAGAAAATTGGTGAGATATTTGTAAGTTACAACATTGGTGAGCATGTTCTAGTCACTTCACCCATAATAAACTAGATAAATAATTGGCAACTATGTTTACCAAGAATTTTCACAATGAAATATCTTATCACTTATAGCTTCAGTGTGCTCACACATTCAAGGAGATCATTGAGAAAGGTATAAAGATTGAAAAGGCCCTCATTAATAATGGGATTATTAAGTTATCTTCTTCAAGCCAAAATTAAAACTCAAGCCCAAGTCAAATCTCTAGCCCAGTCCAAACATAAGCATCTACACCCACTCAGGATAATAACTAAAAAACCTAAGTCATAAAACCACAATAAGAATGTTTTTAGTAATAGATTCATTGAGTCTCATCACATTCAAATGGTACAAACACCATTTAAATAGCCTCTCCCATAAATGCAACTTACTCCATAAATGCAGATTAACCAACAAATGCAATCTATACCTCAACCTCAGATAGCTCCTTAAATGTTATAGCCATCACCTTTGAAAACCCCTCCTACAATAAGAATACCCACTCTTAGAGTCTTCAGTGACCTTGGTGAGCTTATTGAAGTAGTGTTTCATAAATTAGTCACAACCAATATGATTAGTTGATTGATGACAAAACACTTTTTTGAAGGAGTACCTTATCCATATTGGTATAAATAGCATGAGTTATATTAATATCATCATGTTTATGGATATTCTATATGTCATTGTGTGTAGTTAAAGTACCTTATTAAGAATATGTTATAAAATACAGAGATCTAGTTGGATAACAGAGCTTCTACTTCTAATCAAAACCTGGGTATCTACCAAAACTTTTTTCCACAACATAACAATACCAATCAACAACAACAATAATGAATACCATATCAATAAAAATAGCAAATTAATAATGTCAACCATAAAATGGATGGAACCAGGGCTATAATGACCCTAATAACTAATATACCTATCATATATTTTCACACATCTATAATAAAGTTGTAGGTCCTATTATAGGTGGTCATGTTTCTACCATTACCACCAATCCTAGACTGAATACCAATAAACCAAACCTATTACCTAACTATGCCCATCAACCTACTAATGTTGGTAATCCTTCCTTGACCTGTGACTACATCCAACTGTAAAAATAACCAAGGATCACCATATTAGGACCCTATGTTGACAACCCTTTACTAACCCATGAATACAACCAAACATACTAGCAATCAATAATTACCCTCTTTAGCCCATCTCCATCATATTATAGTTATGACAGTCATATACCTAATCTATATTTTCCAATAAAAAATCAATGGTCCAAAGTCACCATCCTAGGCCCTCAACCTCCTAACAATGAGCCAATCCAACCCACTATGTTGAATAGGAGTAAGCCAATTACCACTATTAAGGAAAAAATGTATGATAATATTGAACAAATCTAAAAGACACTTGTATAAATCTCTATTATGGATTTGTTGTGTACGTCTACCATCCCTAAGAATATCCTTACTAAAATCCTAGGCCAATCCCAAGTGCCCAATGACATTATGACAAATAAATTTCAAGCTTTTGGTTGGACACCTACCCTGAATTCATTAGTTGACCTTCGACCAAAGTGATATGTCATCTCTTGGACCTCTCTATAATAACCCATTATGTATTGAAATTGTTATAACATGACACAAAGTTCAATATGTCTTCATAGACAATGGATTGGGCTTGAATATTATGTCTCTAAAGCTAATCAAGAATCTAGGATATACACAGTGGATCTTTAGCCAAATACTACTACTATCAAGACCTATGAAAATGAAGAATATGAATCATAAGGAACCATTAGTTTGTTAATGATTTTTACACCTTTGACCCATGATACACTTTTCCATGTGCTAGACCTAGATTTATATTACTATATACTTTTAGGTAGACCATGGATACACAGAATCCATGCAATACCTTCGACCTTGCATCAATGTATCAAGTTTCCTCACTCTGGGATGGAGGTAACTATCCATAGAGATTTACAGCCATATGAACACTGCAAAAATTTGAAGGCTGAATATGAAAGATATAATAGCCATTTTAGTCTATACCCAATACCAAAGAAATACAAAGACAAGGAGATACTTGTTAAACTACTAAATATTAATTACATAGACCTTGATACCTTTGCCTCAACTTCACATATGCTTCTTATTGAAATTTATAGTCATTTTACCATTTTACACAATGGTCTAGGAGAGTATTTAACCCATGGTACCTTCTATATATCCAAGCTTCCATAGAACCCCAAGTCTTATGGAAGGCTCAAAGCCAAGCCAATTTTCATGCAATGGTGGTAAAAGTAAAAAGGAAAGCTTCATAGACCAACCCTTATTATTTTCACACCAGTCACTAGCCAAGAGTAAGACTCACTTGCCAATGATGATTTATGGTTATACAATGACAAATTTGTTGATTAACACTAAAGTACAAAGTACCCCATCCCTAAAAAGATTATGAATAACCAAGCTTATGAAGGTAGAGGCCTGGGGATAAATTAGCAAGGTATTATTTAGCCTATCTCTATGACCAAATACAAAAGAACTCACTGTCTTGGATTTAAACCACCTGTGGGTGACCCCATGTATCTTATTCATGCTCCTACACTAATGAATAGTGATGATGATGTCGATAATGAAATAGAGTCTGATTATAGCATATATAAAGACCTAGTCAATACCAACTTATTCAACCCATACACCATTTTTACCATCACACTAGTAATTCAACATTCCCCACTTACCATTTATCATTCTCAACTAATATATTAGGACAAAGAATAATCCATAATACCTTTAGATGAGTTGAAGATTAATGAAGTATTTTTTGATTTTTTGGGTTTGAGAGATAATATTCCTTTGGAAGACCATAAAAAAAGCTTATTGGAGATTCATTTCATCAAACTTAACTTATTTTAAAGTAGGTAGATTGACAGCCTCCCATAAAGCTTTTGCTTGTAAGATCTAGCTTATGCTAAGCAATCCACCCGTCTCCTTGTCTAAAAAACAAGTGTGTGGTAGTGTTTTCTTATTTGTGAGTATTATTCCCTAGCCAAAGAAGAGTTCTCCACAATCATCTAGATTCAACACGTGCACTTTTAATAGGTTTTTCTACACACCCCTTATCACTAGTCTCTTTCTTCCAAAACTAAGAAAAAACAAAAAAATAGAGAGAAACATTTTGGCATGCCTGGTGCAACCCCTTATGGGTTCATAGTTTTTTTAGGCATATATTTGCATTTAGTGAAATTTAAATGATTTTAAATTTCTATTATTTCTAAATTTTTAAAAAGAAAAAAGGAAAAAAAAATCATCCTAGGGATAGGTTGCATTTTACATCTTTCATTTAAGTGCATTTTAGCTATTCTTTGTTTGCATGAAAAAACATCAAACTCTTATTTTGGGTTAAAATTGAGTGCAGTCATTATATTTCCTACTTAATGGTTAGCTCACCTAGATTATTTAAATTCATTATGAATTAATCATAGCACATATATGTTAAACTACCAAACCACACACACAAATTAAACCTCAAAATTTATTTGAGACAAGGCCCATTGGGATTTCATCACCCTTTGGATCACCTTACCCTACCTAGTGATCCCACTTGGATTTCATCACCAAGGTGAGGACCCACTCCATTCTCTAGTGGAGTATAAACTTTTGACAAATGGTATTTATTGGCTAAGCATTTGCACTGGCTATGGGATCATGAAGTGAGGGGATCAAGCCCCTAGTACCATGCCATGTACTCGGTCTAGTGAAAATTATTTGAGCACCAAAATTCAACTCAAAACCATCCTTAAAGGGCTTTTTTAGTACCTGACTTAAAATCCAACTTACCTTTTCACACTCTTTAAGGCATAATCTAAAAGTGATTTAAAATAAATCCTAGGATTAATTGAATTTTAAGTGTGTATTTTATTTGATTTGGTTTTTTTTCTCATTTTGGGAGGTTATTTATCCATTTATAAATTTCTCATAAGGTCTTAACTAGACAATAAGTGAGAAACCAAAACAACCCACCACCATCTCCTTCTTCATCCTCATCCATGGATTATACCTCAAATGTTGATAGATCACCCCATGCTTCACCACACCATTCTCCTCCACCTATGGTGCCTTAAACAATCCTTGAAGGTGATTTAGATTTTTCCACCTTTATGGATAATAATTTGATTGCTTTATAACATTATCTTAATACCTTATCCTATCATAATTTAATGGCTTAGGTTCTTCTTATAGATCCACCCTATGGTATGCCACACCACCTCAAGGTTGGTCTCGCATTATCTCACCCTTCTATTAGTCAAGCTTCATATTCTACCATTGGTCCATCTACCACCACCACCCAAACACCTTCTACCCCAATTAATACCTCTAATGTTGGCTCTATTTTACCCCTTGTCACGTCTACCCCTTTTTCTAGTGTGATGTCTTCCACACTTATTTTTACCATTCCCTTCAGCTTAACTAATAAACTAGCCTCAACCCCCTTTCAGAAATTGGTACTCTCTATACCAAAAACACTTCACCCTATTAACACTATGGTCACTATCCCTCAACAACCCACAAACACTTTAGCATTACCAACCTAAACTATGCCCCCATCAACCAACCCAAATGTGCCCCTAAACTAGCCATTATTAGATCCTCTACAAGTCCCCACAACCTCCTATTAGTGTATCCTCAACCCGTTGAGATATATTTCACCTTCTACCCAACCCTTAATTCTTATCAATCTTTCAAAGACATTATCCCAACCTCAAATTACCACATACCAATATGTGCCCGCTTCTCTATATCCTACCACATACCAATTCATAGCTACAACCTAACCTCAGTAAAACTTGCCACCAAATTATGTAGCTGCCCAACCCCAACCTAACCTAATAAAAATGCTTGTAGATAAGATTACCCAACTTGAATCATCTATCTCTGGGTCTCATAATATTTTATCCTATGACTAAATCTAAAATGAACCTATCAACCTTTCTGTCTTGATTCATGCTTATCTTATTCAATGGGAGATTCCCAAATTCTCTAAGTTTTAGGGGAAGGAGGATCCTAAGAAACATTTGAGGGTGTTTCACCATAATTGTTAATTTATTGCCTATGATGATGCCCTCCTTCTTCAAACCTTCCTTATGTCTTTATCAGGGCCCACCATGGATTGGTATAGTGATCTTCCTAGGCATTTTATCTTGTCATTTTCCCAACTCACACAAAAAAAATTAAAACATTTTTTTATCAATATATCCAAGGTCTCCATAACCAACCTCTATTCTATCAAGCATTTTGATGATGAATCAATTGCCAAATTTGTTGCACGATGGTGAGGCCTCATTAATAAATTATCCTTTTCAATACCCCAAATGGAACTCATTGAAATTTTCTCTTGGGAATGTACAAAACACATTACTCCCACCCTTCAGGTGTAAATATTTAGAACCTTTGATGAAGCATTCAAAATGGTGCACAAACTCAAGAACTAAGCCATAGATGAGGCTAAATTGAAATTATGAAATAATAATTCTAATTTTAAACCCAATGACCCCTCTTCCTCCAAAATAACTAACCAACTCAATTCTAAATCCAAAACATCTAAAAATGTGGTTGTCTTGAAAACTACCCCACCTCCATCCATTAACCAAGCACATCAAAACACACTTTCCAATCCTTCTTACCCACCAAACCAAAATCAAAGCTAGGTTCCCCCTAAAAAAATCACACCTATAGGGAATCTTATGCCTTTGTGTTGGATAAATTGATAAAATCTAATGTTATTCAAGTTTCACCGATCAAGACACCTCAATAATTTGACCCCTCTTACCCTGTGCCTAGGTGGTACATTGAAAATGACCATTGTTATTTCCATTGGGTCATCATACATGTTTTAAAAGTCTTATCCAAAACCTAATTAATAATGGAAAATTGATGTTTGACAAACCTAATACACCCCCAACCATTCTCTTGATATTTTTTGCAAACCATTCCCTAACCATCCTCCACCTACCCAAACCCATGAAAATTAATTTAAACCATCATCTCATGAGACACACATAATCAATGTCATCATAAATGAGCCCATGCAGGATAAGCCTCATATTTCCATTTCCTCTTCACCAACCTCACCTATGGAAGAAGCAAATTCATCACTTATCCCTTTAGAGATCCAAGTAGAAGGATCTATAGCCCCCACTTCTCCTCTTGATCAAACCATATCCATGCCCACCTCTCTTTTCATAGAAATACCCATTGATCTAACCACCCCTTCCTCTACCCCACCAAGTGAAATGATATAACTCCTATCTTCTCCTTTGGATACCCTAGTAAAGAAATGAGTCAAGACTATACCTACATCCTTGATCAAATAAACATCCCCTCTCTGAATCACCCCACAAGAAACCATTATTTTGGAACCTTCTATCTCAAGTAGAGATGAAGGAACCATCCCTTATTCATCACCCAAGGGCTTGACATTTAAAACAATATATCAAGGAACAAAACCCATTTATAAACCCTTTTATTGATTAGTGTAAAGTTTGAAATTGGCCTCACAACCTAACTTGGATAGAAACACCTCATGCCATCATTTGGTGCTCCCATACCAAAACAAAACCAAACCCTCAACTTCATTAACATCCACTTTACAGCCTATTACCACCCCATCATCAAACATTTCTTTCCCCTAAGATGTGAGGGAACCATATCACCGACCTCCATCTAGATCATCTCATAATCTTCTATCTAGACCAGCCAATAAATTGGGTATCCTTCCCACACCTAACATCACCCATCCCCCCATCAAATCAAGCCTAACCTCCTCTAGGCCACCTAACAAACCACCAACCAAGGTGGACCAAATGGTATAGTTACTTAAACCTCATCCTCAAGTTAGACCTATGCCACCTCCTTCTTATTTGCCATATATTTTAGGACCCCACCCCTCTACCATCCCAGTAACTTATTCTACTTTAATTAAACCAATGCCCTTTTCTATGCCTACCCATCTACCACCTACGATGTTGACTTCTTCATCATTCTTAGCTAATTTATCCCCCTCCACTTTTACACTTATTATCAACCCCCATCCTCTACTTTAAAACCATATATTATTAACCTGATCAGAGCTAAACTAATCCAATCTAAACCATCTACCAAAATTTCCCAACCATCAACCCCCTCTAAGGTTAATACCATGCTTAAGAAGGTTCTTATTTCCAAAACAAACATCTCAACACCTCTAAAGGAATCTTACTTTGTTATTTAACAAAGTCTATTGCAAACCTCCTCCATTAAACTTCCACTTATTAAACCATTCACCCCTTCTAACACCAAACCCTCTTAGTTCATTGATACTTAGATTTGTGCATACCATAGGACACCAGGACATAACATAGAGAGTTGAAAATCTCTCCAAGCTCTTGTTCATTGCTTATATGAGGATGATATTATATCATCAAGTGAACCATTTTTACCTACCTTACTAGGCCAACTACCAACATAACCAATCCAACCATTATCCCAACCTATGTTGACTTCCTCATTCTCATCTATAGGTAAGGGAAAAGAGCTAAAGTAATCACCCCATTTAACTAAGCCCATTGTCCATACCATCCACATGATTACCTGATCTTGATCACAATAAAGGGGTAAAGGAAAAGTTAATGTGTCCATTCCATGGACATATCCTTCAAATTATTAGCCTCCTAATTGGGACCAAACACCAACACCACCACCTATACCTAGAGTATCCATCCTAGGTGTACCTCCCACCAATTTCTCTACATCCATTCAAAAAACCATGTTGAAGCAACTTCATCAAGCACCAGTGAAGATGAGCCTTTATGACTTGATCAACAACTTACCTCATCATTTTTAGGAATTAATAGACACCCTAAAATCCATTGAGGTTCATTCAAATGACCTTGAACCCCTTGCCTCCTTTTTTGGTACCCTCCAACATTCTACCATTGTCACCTTCCAATATTCTGAGATACCTCTAGCACACTCTAAGGAATATGACCTACCTTTATTTGTCATCATATATATAAATCACATCCATGTCAAGAGGGTGATGATTGATGGAGGATCCAACATCAACATAATCTCCTCTCATGCTTTTGAGTAGCTACATTTACCAAAGAATATCATGGCCAAAAGCACAATAATTCTTCACTCCTTCAATGACACCATGGCCACTACCTTACAGACCATTTTTATTTAAATACGCTTGGGACCTCACACCATCCCTGAGTTTATTTTATGTTGTAGAGGGTGAATTCCAATATAAAATTATACTCAAATGCCCCTATATCTAGGCTATGAGTTGTATCCCCTCCACTTTATACCACTGTGCTAAATTCAAACATGAAGGGAAAGTCATAAACATCAAGGCTGATCTCAGTGATTTTACATATTGTAACATAAACTATAGACCTAATGATGTCCTTCTTCCACCTTCATCTTCATCATAGTCAACCAATCCTATTAACACAACTACACCATCAACCACCACCCATAGTTATTCTACCCTTAATAATGATGAAGCCTCAACTAGTGCATTTATCCCTTCTTCCTAGATTCTTATTGAGGACTTCTTGACACAAACTTTACAACACCTTTCTCCTGGGGAATATCAACTTTTAGCCTTAGATGCCTTTCCCACTCCCTAGGAATATGAGAACCTTGAAAACAACCTTTCTTATGACCCCAAAATAGGTACCATCATCCCCCTTAGGCTTCCCAATAATTGAACATACTTTATGTATGGGGGACTTGATCGACCACTCCTTGTTCCTAACACCACTCCATATATTCAACCTTTCACTTCTGATTTCTCCTATCTAAGGAACCTAGCCTTTGTAAGAACCTATCTTCACTGTTGTGCTTAGAAAGGATTTGGTATGGGCCTATATAAATAAGTAACTCATGAATTACCCTTTATCAAGACTCAAAAAACCTTATGATTTCTTTAGGCTTAGGTTTGAACCACTAGAAGAACCCACCACACCAAAACCTATTGATATCCCCATGGAAGAGATTTCATCTTTTCCTAATACATTTTCTCAATCCAAAGACTTTGACATCATCCCATCCAACTTTTTTTTATTAGTACCATTATTTTAGGCTCAATGACCTATTAGCATGGTGTACAAACTAAAACCTTTCCTCTCATCCACCTTAAAATGATCAACCATGATTCACCGACCATCTATACCATTCAGTGCTAAGATGACAATTCTATCCTCACCTACCTTGGTGCAGGAGACTCTCCCATCCATAAATCCTTCCCTTAAAAAAATAGACTATGCTCAATGAATCAACTATTAATTTTAACTTAGGAACCCAAGATAATCCTCATATCATTAAACTAGGCCAATCCTTTGACTCAAATGAGAAACATGATTATCCCACCTTCCTTCAAGACTTTAGCATCGCATTCACTTGGTCTTATCAAGATATTCCTAGGATTGACCCCTCCATCACCCTTTATAACTTCTTTACCCATTAAGAAGCTAAGTCGGTATGGCAAAAGCTTCACAAAATGGACCCTCAAATAGCTCTTCTCATCAAGGAAGAACTTCAATGTCTTTTATCCGTCAACTTTATTCAACCCATTGACTACCCAAAATGGGTCTCTAATATTGTTCCCATTACCAATCCCACTGGAAAACTCTACCTTTGTGTGGATTTCTAAGACCTTAACCTTACATGTCCTAAAGATGACTTTCCTTTACCCAAAATCAACCAAATAATTGACCTTATCATAGGTCATGAGATGTTATCTCTCATGGATGGATTTTTAGGATATAATCAGATCCTAATCACCCCCTTAGACCAACATAAAATCACCTTCACTACTCCTTGGGGAACCTTCTGCTATTAGGTCATACCTTTTGACTTAAAAAATGCAAGAGCAACATATCAATGGGCCATGACCTATGTCTTCCATGATCTTATTCATAAAATTGTAGAGGATTATGTGGATGATCTCTTCAAAAAATATAAACACCACAAGGGCCATTCATCTTTTCTTACTATCATTTTTTACTAATTGATACAATTTTATGTTTGGCTCAATCCCAAAAAATGCATTTTGGGGGTTTTGTCTAGAAAGCTTCTAAGCTTCATCATCTCCCTCTGTGAAATTGAGATTGACCCTGCTAAATTCAAGGCCATCTTATAAATTCCTCCTATAAAAAACCTTAAGCAACTTCATAGTCTATAGGGAAAACTCCAATCTATCTATCGTTTCATCTCTCAATTATCAAATGGATGCCAACCCTTTCACCACCTCTTGAATAAAGACACCTCCTTTAATGGACCAAATATTGTCAACAAGACTTTGATTTAATCAAAGAGTACTTGCTTTCTCAACCTATTCTTATCCCACCTAGGGATGATCAAGCTTTCTACCTTGATGTATTCACCACTAATCACTCTTTATGTGCCATGCTAGCTCATCGAGATGAAAAAAACAAGGAGCAAGCCATTTACTATATCAATCACATGCTTCTAGAGTATGAGACACAATATACCCATCCTAAAAATATTTGTCTCACTCTTAATTTTATTGCCTCTAAGACTCATCACTACTTTCTTAATCACAAAACATATTTTATCACTAGCATCTACCCACTCAAGTATATGCACTCCAAGCCATACCAAAATTAAAATATGGCTAAGTGGCTTATGCTTCTAGCTAAGTTTGATCTTGAGTTTCTTCAAAAAAAATAGTAAGGGGTAGGTCATTGTAGATCAATTAGCTGAATCCCCTCTCCTAGATAACCAACCCATTCTATTAACATTTCTCAATGAGTCTATTGTAACTCTTTCTCAAGGAGAACCCTCTTACTAGATGACCATGTTTTTCAATGGATCTAAATGCCAACATAGTGGGGGTGCAGGCATAATTCTCATGCCCCTTCATGGTGAACCTCTTCCACTATCCTTTAAACTTGTATTTGAATGAAATAACAACATGGAAGAATATGAAGCTTTCATCATAGATATCCAAACAAATATCACCTTAAAAATCAAAACCCTTTCTATCTTCAGTGATTCTCAATTCATGATTAATTAGCTCAATGGGTCTTATCAATGTAAAAAAAACATTTTACAAAAGTATATGCTCCTCATTGACGAGATATTAACATCTTTTTACCATTATCAAATATAATTAGTGACTCGATCTACTAACAAATTTGTAGACACAATGACCTCTCTTGCATTTTGAAACCCTCTCAACTTGTAGAATCCTAAATTACTCACCATCCACCATTTCATTAATCCCTCGTATATCATTTAGACCTTCCAACCATATATGGTGTGGAGGCATCTCCTTTCAATGTTTGGAATGATCAAAACTTTTATTACCTTAATCTAGGTATCATTCCACCTAACCTCTCAAAGAATGCTCAGAAGGCCTTTGTGTAGGGCACCTCTCGTTATACCATACCAGGGGGAATCCTATATAAATATGGCATTGATGGTTTTCTCCTCAATTTTTTATGTAGTCATGAGATTCCTCAAACCATTAAAGAAACCCATGATGGAGTTTGTGGGGGACATTTTAGTGGCCTCATTGTCACCAAAATAATCATATGCCTATGTTACTATTAGCCTACCCTCAATCAAGACTATTATGACTAAGTAAAGAAGTATGTTAAATTCCAAAAACATGCTAACTTGCATCATGTACCCACTCATGGCCTTTAGGTATCCATGGATTATTGGTCCTTATCATAGTGAGGGCTAGATCTCATTGGAGAAATCAATCCTCACCCTTCTTAGTGACACTAATATATCATCACCTCTATAAAATATTTCACTAAATAGGTGGATGTCATCCCATTATCTCCATTAAAGGAAAAAAATATATAGATTTTATCAATCATCACATTATCTATCATTTTAGGGTCCCTCACAAAATCATAACAGATAATGACAAATCATTCAAAAACAAAAAATTTCAAGCCCTCTATGATGTTTTTGGGATCAAACTCAACCATTCCTTGCCTTTTCATCTACAAGTAAATGGAAAATCAAAAGCTTACAATAAAAATCTCATCAAAATGCTAACCAAATTTGTAAGTGCTTTAGGTCGGGATTGGCACATACACATCCCATTTGTTTTATGGGCCTATTGCACTAGTATCCAAACCATAATAAGTGCTACACCTTTTTCACTGGTGTTTGTCATAGAGGTTGTTCTACCTCTTGAAGTACAAATTCCATCTCTTCATATTTCCTTACATGACTTCATTTTTGAAGAGGATTATTGTCAAGAATGCCTCACATGTCTTGAATTAATTGATGAACATATCCTTACTACCCTTAACCATCTTTTCATCGATTGAGAACGTATTACCTATGCTTATAAAAAGCACCTCAAATAATGGGAATTTAATATGATATATTTCATCCTAAAATTAAACCAACATGTGACCAACATGGAGAAGAGTAAATGAGGCAAGTTTTATTTCAATTGGCTTAGACCCTACATCATTACCCATAAGTATGGATTAGGATCTTATCATTTGTCCTCTCTCGAAGGCAAACCAAAACCTGAGCCTCTTAATGCTTTACATCTACATCTATTTTTCTATAAAATAATTATCAAGCTCACATATATGTCTAACTTAAGCTCATTCCTTGATTATGAGATTTTAACCTTCACCCACTTTCCTCCTCCCCTTTTGAGGAAAAATGATTATAACATAGAACCATGTGATTAACCATCATAGTCATGGCCTAATCCTAAATATGGGTACCATGGCTCTACCCATAGCATGGTTCTCATGGATACTTTTCATCTCTAACAAGCTATAATTCCATGGTCATTGTCTCTCAAAACCACACCCTTTCACATATCATTGACCTTATTGTGTAAAGTTTTACCCTAATAAAAGTAAACCTCTAAAACTAATTAGATTGGTTCATGTATAAACAGGTTTCATCTTATAATTATTACTTGGGTCAATATCTTAAGCATTACAAACTTCTCCGTTGAAAGATATCTACCCAAAAATAAAATAAAAACTGCCAAATGTAAGGTAGACTACTCCCTTAAAGGACAACTATCAAGATCATTAACCAAAGCTAATAATCTTAGACCACTCCCTTGAAAGATGGCTAAGTTCACTTTGTCAAAAATAGAGTAATTTATTGGAAGATTCCTACATCAATTAGATTCCCATATATAGAAATAAAGCAAAAGACCCACTATCACAACACATTCTAAAGCCACAATCGGCTTCCACATGTAGACTACCTGCATTGATCAGTCTACATCTAGCATATGACATGGACTTGTCTATTATCATTCTTAGGTCACCTATAGAAGGGCCAAATTCACATGAGGTTATCATGCATATCACCCATTACCCTTCACATCAACCATCACCCATCTTCCCTTTAGACTATATATAAATCAAGGGATCTGGAGCTTACTTGACACCCAATGATCAAGAAGCCTTTTTTATCAACTAATGACCACTCATGCATAGAATTTGAGGGGCTTATATTCATTAATTTGATCCCACTTTAGGTGTGTTTTTATTCCTTATCAAAAACAAAGCATTGTGCCCTATTTTTAATGAGCTTGTTTGGTGTTTTCCTCATGACATTTACCATCTAATATTGCAAAAATAATAATCATTCTTTTTACATTCAATGAGATTATAACAACCAAAACCATACCAATCATAACCATAACCATAACATTAATAAGTATCCACACAACCTTAATCATTATACCATTCGACTAGTGACATCTAACACATTTTTTACATAAAAAAATATGCAATATTTTATTTAGGGTGGGAGGAATCGCATGACACATACATAGTCATCAGATTACACATGGCCTAAAGCACATGCATACACTATTTTCTTTCCTAAGCATTAGATCAATTATCTAGTGAATCTAGATTTGTGTTCAACCATATTTTTACTTGATTACTCCAAAGAATTATGTTGACATACATAGATTGACATACCTTATGAGGAAGGCATCATTTATTTAATAAATTTTGCCTCATGATCTAGATGATAACATTGGTGTGGGATGAGGGTATGACACTCCTATTCATTTTTATTATTGTTATTGATGATGAATGTGGTTGAATATGGTAGTATTAGTGCATGAATGGACATATGACATCATTTTTAATGGAAATTTTAATGATGATTGTGTGAAGGTAGAGGTGATCGCATGAAGGACATGATCTGATCATGGTACTAGTTCTTATCATGATTCTTTAAATAGAATACTTGCCCATTCTTCTTCACTGACCTAGTTCTCCATTTTGTCAACTGGGGAGGTCATATGATGTCATTAATTCCCTTAAATAGTCTTCCCACTAGAAATGGTCATGTTTACCTACCTTTTCACATGGACATATCACCCTCAATATGATTGGTCATCTTGATAAAGCCATTATTTACCATCATGATATATTTTTGTTTCCCTTATCATTTGATTCACATATGATGTCTTTCCTTGCTTTGTCATCTCATGAGCCTTATAGGCCTAGTGGTCATTTTCATCATTATCACCTTTGGCCTAGTTAACATAAATTGTCCTCCAACTAAGTGTTTTTGTAACAATCATGCCTTCAAAACTACCACTGTTACTGGTGGTGGTAACTCCCAAATCCTTTCCATTGTAAAAACTCTTCTATTAGAGGTAGGCTACCATGAATTCACAATAATGCATTCACCTTATTGTCTCCTCTACACTCCTCTTACTACCATCCCATTTCCATAAGCTTTGAATGTTAGACCCCAACCATTGGCATTACTTACTCTAACATGGTAGTCTTTTCTTTTGTGCCATCTAAACATTCATCCATAAGAAGGGAACCACCATCTTCTCCTGGCCACATGGCTTCTTATTGGTTAGGCCCAATCTAGTGGAACCAATAAGTCATTGGTTCCATAGAGCTAGGATAAAGGATGCAGACATGGCCAACATTTGTCTAGCCTACCCATATAACTCTTGTGTCAAGAAAGGTCCATCCTCTATTTCTCACCACACTACTAACTTCCTTACTTATAGAATTTACTTGACCATCAAATTATTTATTTTTAGGTCATCACTTTACTATTACCCTTAAAACTCATCTTGTATTGGTGAGGAATCTTGGCTAAATTGACTCTATAGATCTGGTTAGACCCCTACCTCCTAAAACTCAACTTCTAGTGGTAGACACTATCTCCAAACTCCTACCCTCACACAATTTTAGAAGTTGTAACATCCTAACAAAGGCAAATCTTCTTTGGATTAGCTCCATTGAAGATCTTTTGTGGTGCTTAACACTGTGTTCCCTTCTAATTTATCCTACCTTTCCCATCTGTATCTCTCATCCTAATAAATGTGGGATCATTATGGTAACTATTTACCAATCTACACCATTCACTTTCACTGACACCTTCACCAAAACTCAAAACTATTGTTTTACAAAGCCTTTTCCCTCATCCCAAAGTAACCCATGTGGTTCATCAAATTGGGGTAGCCAACATGAACACCACTCACCCAACCCTTGTTTAACTACATCAACTTGATGTCCATAGACTATGGAAGCACTACTTCACTTTTATAGGCAACTCAGCCACTAACAACTAATTCTCATCCCTTTTTATTCTCACTCATTTTCATCACTAACAGTGTCCTCTTGCTTAGGGCATCCTGCATCAAGGAAGCTTCAAAATCTTTCTTATGCATCCTTATGTTTTAACACCATCTAATACTTCCTCTTAATTTTTTTCTCAATTTATTGGATAACTACATTGGCCTGAGGTCTTTTTGGACTATGTAGGCAATGCTCAGTTACTGAAGTTAGCTCAGTTACATCCTTTATTTTGTTTTCCCTTCTCACCTAAAATATCTTCCTCCACTTTTCTACCTATCTATGCCAATTAAAATGAACCCATTAGGTCACCATGATAATTCAAGTAGTGACAGATTTTCTAAAGCTTGGTAAAGCATATTTATCCTTTTTTAAAATGGTGATAGAAACTTCATGCTTGAACCTACTTATCCATGGCTGTAAATTCCTTTTACATAGTTGACACAATCATCTAATTTGTATCCTAGGTAATCTCATCCATTGTTTCTACCAAACCAATCAAAAAACTATTTGAGATTGATATTTCCCACTCTTTGGACTTCCCTTTCTCCAACGTCCTTTAACCAAACCTAACTACATGATATCAAATTGGGGCAACCAAGCTAACCAACACTCTTCACCTCAAAAAGAACTACATTTAGCCTGACGTTATTTTTAGAATCCTATCCATAGAACTATGTAGGCAAAATCCACTTGCTGAGTGCATCTAGAGTCACCTTGGCCATCCCCTTCTAACCCATACCCAATCCACCCATGCTTTCACCACATCCACCTTGATGTTGATTACTTTTGACATAGAATATTGGTGTATTTTGAAAAAACCTTTCACCATAATAACCAACCTTACCATGTTGAAATTTTGAACATTTTCACCACTTCATGCATGCCTTAACCAGTTATGTTGTTTTGTAGGAGCATTTCCTACCCTGGATACTTATGATCAACACTGAGCCTATCTAAATGACTTTATAGGCTTAACTTGATCAGTTATGACTGATGTTGTGGACTGGTTATCCCTATCATGTGTCCTTTTAGGATTGACCTTATTTTTATCAACATGGTAGCTTTAGTCTCTACACAATCTTTATTATTACACTTAGATGCATTTTTTGAACCCATTGGCATTTCACATGCCTGACTACCTTGTGGCACCACCTAGTGCCTCCCCACCAACTGCTTATCAAACCTACACCCAATTCAGTCTTCCCTCATTAAATCTCAAATTGAGGGGGAACACCTACTCCCATACTCAGAGCACTCTGACCTTTGACCAAGTGATTCATTTTTATTTTACAACTTGTTAATTCAAAGCCACATAACAAAAAGGGGCAAAATGAAGACACTAAAAAACTACATACTTACAATTTTTAATGACTAAATGCCTTGGGGACCCCCCATAAAGACCCCCTAAACCTTATTAAACCTTAACAAAAACCTCTTAAACTAACCAAATCATTATTATTCTAATCACATAATATTATTCAAAAATAATATTTGAAATTACTATTCAAAAGTATTATTCACTATCACTATTCACTGTGGGACCCATTATCACTATTCATGATGACATGACAAGTGGCATGGTATGTGACATGATAAATGACATGGAAAGTTACATGGCATGTGATATGTTAAGTGACATGGAAGGTGATTTGGGAAGTGACATGGCTTATAAGTGAGGTGGCTTAATGTGGGACATCAAACCCCACTTGGGACCCTTCTCAAAGTGCTTGATGACCTCATTTAAGCATCACAAGGTCCCCCATTGAAATATGGTTAATTTACCCTCAAAGGAACATTAGTAAACATTTATTTTACCTTCACACATGAAATTAACATCCAAAATAAGATACCTACCTCTTTAAGAAAAAGGGCACCCATTTTTGAATTCTTAACCCAAATGGGACACTCACCAACCCAAATGGGAATCCCCACCCACCTAATTTTGAATAATTCATCCACCACATAAAAAATGGTTCCATACCTCTATTATTCCTCTTTTGGAATGACTCTTCACAACATATGCTATAAAGACCCCCCCCCTCTCCTTCACCTAAGGTTAAGCTGGAAAGTGGCAAATTAGTATTTTTTATTATTAACATTTTGTTGTAGGTTTTTGGAGGAGGTTATCCACTTGAGAATGATTTAATCCTCATATTGGAGGAGAAAATATTCAAATCATTGAATCTCTACCATAATCACTCCAAGATTTCATCAACAACTATCTCAAAGGTAACTTTGTTTTGTTTGTTTATTTCATTTCAACTTATTATCTCATTTGGCCTCTTCTCTCTTGACTTATAAACCCCATCCTTGGCCTATTATTTCTTGACTTATAAACTATAACCCCTTTACCTCTTATTTTTATCCCTTTATCTCATTTATCCCATTTACTTCATTTTCACCTTCATCTCATTTATCCTTTTGCCCCTTTACCCATTTACCCCTTTTTCCATATTTGTTCTCTTGACCATTTACCTCTTTTAAACACTTAAAATTTTACCATTTAAACCAATTTAAAAACTCAAATAAACTATCCTTTTAACCCTTACCAAATTACCAAACCAAAATCATAACCCTTAACTTGGCCAATTTTCAGCATTAGCATTATTCAAACTACTTGCTTAAGTTTAATCATCTTAGCAAAGTATTTTGGTTTCTTAATTAATTTTATATTTTTAGTATCATTTTTATGTTATTTCATGCTACCCTTCATTAATTTTATAAAACTTAACTTATTTTAAATTAGGTGGATTGACAGCCTTCTAGAAAGCTTTCGCTTTTAGGATCTAGCTTACACTAGGCAATCCACCCATCTCCTTGTCTAATAAACAAGTGTGTCGTAGAGTTTTATTATTTAAAATTATTATTCCCTATCCAAATAATATTTATACACAATAATATGGATTCAATGCATAAAATTTTAATAGGTTTTTCTACACACCCCTTATCACTAGTTTCTTTCTTCCAAAACCAATAAAAAGCAAAAAAATAGAGTAATAGTATCTTAGATGTTATTCTTGAATCAATATATCTTATTAATATTTCTCAAGACACCATGGCATAGACCTCATCATGATATCTTCATTTCATCATTTTATCAACTAGGTGTATGTTTACATCCTTCATTATGGTAGACCTCTATCATAACTTGTCTTTTTCATGATATGAAAACCAAGAATATACAACATGTGCCTTGGTCCTCTATGATTTTAAGGTCATATTGATGCACATATAACACTCAAATCTCTCTCTCAGAATTAGATCAATAAAATTAAATAATGAAACAACTTAGAAATCATGCCCCCCATGTCTTCACAACTTGCTTACCATATGAATCAATAGTATACACAGACCATATCCAACACAGATCAAACACCTTGGTACCAAAACTAAATATCAACATATATCAAGATCAACTATAAATAGATATCAAAAAATTACCTCTCAACATGAAAAAATACCACACTTCCAACTCAAGCTCAATAATCTTCAACATGTCTTCATACCTTCTTGGCATACAACACCTGTCAAAGCTCAACAAGCATCCACCATGATTCCACTTACAAATGAGTGTCTCCATGAAGCCTAATGGAGTTACCCCTTCCATAGGTTAATAAAACAACATAAATTTATTATATTTCCAAATCTACATAATCTCATACAACTGAATATTTTTTAACATCCTTCTAGGCTTGACTTTTGACTTGGTCTCTTTATCATCCTTCTTCTTATCAGTCAACTCTTAATTATTTGGTATACCATTTACCTTAGAGGTCTAAATTTCCTTGTATTAATATTTCTCCTTATGGTCTTATTTGAATCTAATACCTTCATTGCTATCATCATCATAATCCATGCTTGTGCTTCTTAGGATCACCTTTAGGTTGTTAGGCTTATGTTTAAGGACCAAAATTTGATACCAAATGTGGGAGATACAATCAATAAGAGGGGGATGAATCAGGGTCTTTATAAAATTTTTGTTTCACTTCAATAAATCTTCTAATCATTCATCAATCAACATCATCATATGAGCAATATCAACTAGTCTAGCAACATAGTAATGAGAATATACACATAGCAAGTATGAACACATCATATAAGTGGGAAAGACTTATGGAGAATAAAACCCATTTACCATATATTTAAAAAAAGTTATATAAATCAACGAATTAAATTTATTTTATCACCTACTCAATTTGGAGTACTGACCCCAATCTATCAATCACCAACTTGACAGAGTCCTTAGCAAGCACCCACTTACAAGGAAGCACCAAAACCTTTAGTGAATCAACACCAACTCAACCACCTCTTGAACAAGCACCCACTCAATCAAGTATAATTTTTCCTTCCATATTTTTAATTTTTGAAATATTCAATAGATGATGGTCCTCTTCTTCATCTCTTCACACACATCTATTCCTCTCAAAGTTGCCTCTAGGTTTCTTCACTCTACTAGGTCTCTTCAAGATTGATTAGGTTATATGACCTTGATTTCCATACTCAAAAATTTATTTAGATATTAATGACTATATATCTACAAAATATAATAGTATAAATTACCTCTTTATACTCCTTTTTATGTTGTTTTATTTTATTTCACACACATTTCTCTCATTCCCTCAAATTGGCCTAATTAGTCTTGCTCTTATATAAGTCATTGCTCTCACACACATTGTTAATAAATACATTAATATATGCTTATATTACCATTAAAATAGTTCTTTTAACATGTTAAAAACATTAATCAACCAATAAATTAGGTCAGCCATAACTTAATAGACCAAATTCTCTTTTAGGCCTTAAGGAGACCTAATTCAATTAAGTCTTTATTAGAGCATGTTACACTTTGTCCTTTTTGAAATAATTATAAACTTAAAAAATATTAGTATAACTTCATATATTAATAAAATATTAATTATTAAACTTAAATTTAAATATATAACACCTTTTATGTCCAACCGCCACTTGAACCCCTTCTCAAAACATTGTTCACAATAGGCCTGTGCATACACAAAAAATGTCTTGAAAAACCTAAGCATAAACACAATTTTTATAAAAAACCATGGAAAAAAAATCACATATTAATAAAACTCATGAACATAGGTTCATAAAATACTTAAATATATGCATCAAATCAAGGTATACAAGCTCAAACTCTTCTCTACAAGATGTTTACTTTGAATTGCCAATTGACCTCAAAACATAATTATGTAAACTTAAATTCTTCCCATATGAAACAAAATAATAAAGGGAATAAAATAAATTAAAATTATATTGAAACATCCTAAAAACAACCTAAAATTAAAGTATCATTATCTTTAATGGAAACTATAAGTCTTGCAAACCAATTTGTTGGCCTTCTCTCTCACAGACCTCACTCAACCAAATAAGCCATTTTGGCTTTAATGTTTCAACCTCTTACACTAAATTAAAAGATTATAAAAATAATGGATAGGAAATTAAAGTAAAAAACAAAAAAATAATGTGCACTAGATACATTAACTCATTGCATAGAGTCTCAAACTCATCTTAACAACTTGCTTACCTAGAATTGTCAATTTGCCTTGAAGACCAGTCATGGTGATTTTAACCTTGAACATTTGTATGACCACTTTTATAGACACCTAAATAATTTTTATGATATTATTATATAATTATAACATTATAAAATATAAATATAATATGGAAAAATGGAAATATTGGTCTTGCAGACCAATCTCATATCCTTACACCTTCAATATCTCATATGCACTAGACAGGTCAAATTATGAACAAATTTTCATCAAATTCACTAATATCAAAAAAATATATCAAAAATTAACATTTATTAAAGTTATTTAAAAAATTATCCATTCACTTTTATTCATCCCTAATTCATGATAACACATCCTTAATCATCTTCTCACTTTTGCCTAGGTTTCTCACTATATGTAATTTTATGAGAAACTAACACTTTATTGTAGGGTCTACTCACACTATTGACAAAATAATTACACATAGATGTAATTTATGGAGTTTAGAGTAACCTAAAATCACTTATCTAGACATAACAATCCATTTTGAGAACTTTGTAATAACTTATTTCATATTGGGTCACTATTAAGGTTCTTTGAGGGTTTAAACCATCTTCTAGTCTTAATGATAATTCATAAAGCTTATCCCATCATTAAAAAAAATAATGCCTATAAATTTGAAATAATACCCTCCTCCATCTATGATCAACATCTCAATTTCGCATGTAGAGGTTACACATGCCAATGAACACTTGAAAGTCCTTCTTGGGTTGAGAACCCTTCATGTTGTGCATAAGAGAGACCTCAAAACCACTTTGTATGCATTATATTGAAAAACATGACCTCTAACATTGTGAACATGATTTAAACAAAATTAAACACTTTTTTTAATGTTCACATACTCACACTTGCCTTGGAAGTTGATCCTGATACACCATTAGGTCATGCTTTCTCTCTTTGCTCTCTAGGCCTTGACTGACCTAAAACTCATATTAGGCCTTGAAACTAACCTTATAACCACTGACCAAGATCTCAATACCTCATATTAAAAATAAATAAACTTCTATAATTCTAAAAAACTAATTTACATCCTTATTCCTGGACAACACCTCATTATGTTAGGTAGGGTCTAAAACTAGTCTACTTGCAGATTTGGACTTAAGGTCTTACCCCTATAGGCTCACCTTAAAACTCTCTTGAGTGATCCAATGCATCATTTGAATTATTAAATAACCTTATACAATATATTATCCCTCTATGCATCCATATCACCAAGACACCATGCTCAAACCTCCTTACAAGGACTTTTCCTACCATGACTATTCTTAGGTTACTCAAGCACTTGACCTTCATGTCTATTTTCATGCTCTCAACACTTCATTTTTATGTTCAAATTATCACTCTCATTCCATATGAAATATTACCATTCTCATATACTACCATACATATTTTCACATGTGTAATACCACTCACCTTACCAAGCAACCAATCCATTGCCTTTACACAAGGTCTCTTCACGATATGACTATGTTTAGGGTACTTAAGCACTTATCCTCAAAGATTTGCCTTACAACACTTATGAAGGATTCTATACCTAAATCTCAAGACCATAAAATTATAATAAACTTAATACATTCCTAAGCTTACTTACTTCACCATGTTACCTATACATACCTTCTTAAAAGACACCTTGATGCTTTGACCTATTATTTCCACGTCATGACCTTAACACAGTATCAACCAAGAAGATATGAGATAATTGGACTTGTAATTTTATCTCATGAAAATCACTACATACCTTAAATTCTCATTATATTATCACAAAATAAATTTCTAACTATACTTTCTCATCTAGACACCAATCTTAAAACAACTACTTGTCACATCAACATCATTCATCATAATTGCACACTCTTTTATAACAACTACTTGTCACATCAGGCATTAATGATAATAATGACAACAGTATGAAAACATAATTTGAAATTAGTGACATCAGTATAAAATCAATGAAAATAATATGAAAATATAATTGTATTTTAAAATAATATCTAATGTCCCACATGTTAGGAATAGTCAGAGAAACTATTGCTAGACTGATAAAGTGTAGGTTCAACATCCATCCATGAAGATCAAGTAGTTTAAATAAATTTTGTGTAGTTATACAACCTATAAAATAGCTATGACACATGATAATACTTCAAAAAGTGTCTCTTTAAATTCCCCATAGCTCACTTCCATGCTTAGGTAGCTTTGACAAGTCCAAAATTTCCAAAAACCAACCTCTCTTTCACATCGCTCTCTTGGACAAGGTCAAATAGGTCAACATTTTTCTTTCAATATGGATAGTAGGATAAGAGTATAAATGAGTGATTTTTGTGGTTTATATTATTATCTATGTACTATAACTTCATGCTAATAGTTCCAAGTTTGGTGATCCATGCTTCATGAACTATTGCTAAGAGTTTTGATGACTCTGAATTACCTATATATCCCAATGGCTTCAGTTTTATTCTCTATTTGGATTAGTCTCTAAAATTAAAGTAATATATGTGTAATTAAAGAATATTTTATTCCTTTTTAGGTTTGATTCAACTTATTTGGCATGTGTGAATGTGAATGAGTTGGTAGGCTCACTCTCATTTTTCTAGTGGAAGACTCCATTACTAGTCTACAAATAGTGTTCCATCAGTTATAAAGCTTATCTTCCTACATTGTTCTTCAGATCAAAGGTAATGTATTGGTGTTCAACCCTTCATAGTATGGGTATTATTTTATGATTTAGATTTTTGGTCTTAATATCCTTATTAAATGCAAGGACTAACACATACACAGTTAGATCTCCTTGTGACTTTCATCTGCAGTCAAGTGGAGATAAGCCTTGATCAATTGCATTGATTAAACAAGAAGGCTTAAATATTGTGAGAATAATCTCAAGTTGTAAATAGTATGGTTAAACTATCTAAAGGTTAGATATTTTTTTTAATAACCAATTCAATATACACAATCATATATCTAATAGTACCTATAGTAACCAATACTGACCTGAGTTCAATCTAAAAGAGGTAGAGGAGTGTTGAATGGGAGATCTTTAAAATAATTTGAGACCTCTAATAATGTCTAAGAGAATAGATAATATCAATGTGAAAATTGTGAGGCAATTATCTGAATATATACTTAAGTCGTTGTTCCCAAATTGAGAAAGTTGTAATTGGGAGAGTTTACCTTAATCTCTTTGAAAGGGGATTTTGCTTCACAAAAAGTCATCTCATGGTGGAGTGTCTTTAGGTATGGATAGGCCTAATAGTTTATATCATGTATCCCAATCTTAGGGATTTTTGTTTACATAATAAATTAGTTTATTGATCAAGAGGTAATGTTTTTTGAGTGGTTTCTAACTCAAATGAGTCTCAACCTAAACACTCAATAAAACATAGTGGTAAGATGACTAAAAGCAACACAACTTATAGTGACCTATATTAGTGAGAAATACCATGGTATCTAGGAATGAGATTAGATCATATAGGTTATAAATAACCCAATGATATTAAATGTAATCAAGAAAAAATAATGTAGTACTCAGACACAAATGAACACCTACATGTGTCTCATAACTTCTACCTATTGCACATCTACAGGTGACACAGTCTAACTGTAGACTAAGAAAATGAGAGATGTGATTCAAGAAGGTTGATAGAGGTTTAGGATATATGAACATGATGGATCCAATCTCACCATTTTAATTTCAATATCATATGACTCTCATATAAAGGAATTAGAGCAAAGACAAGTTTTAACTTGTCACTCGATCTGAAGTTTCTAGACTATATACACAATAAAGCTAGTCTTAAGGGTTTGTGATATTGGGGAATTTTAAAAGGTGATAAGGAATTAAAATATGTTGTATAATGTCATCATTACCTAATAAATATATCCACAAACTTATTAATTCTAAATAAATAATGGAGATGCCCTCTATTTTATCTTAAATAGAGGGCACTCCCAGTCAAGAAAAAACTATAGGTAGAGCACATGAATGAATAATGGAGGAAAGGGAGAAGAAAGAGGAATTTTAGAATGAGTTTACAGGTTTATATTAGGATGAATGTGTGCTAGGAATCATCTATATCTCTTTGAAACATTCATAAGTTATCATATACATAGGAAATATAGTACTGTAGACTAGGCCTAGAACTAGGCCTAAACCCTTAGGGTGCCTAGTTCCACTTATATGACCACGTGACCTTCCTAATAAATTTTGTGACCTTCATGGAAGATATTACGATGGATTAAAACCATCTATATGTAGGGAAAAATATATAATTGTCCATTTTGTCCTAGCCTTTTCTCAGACCTATCCAAAATGCAATCAAGGAGATCAAGAGCCATCTTCAAGTGTTCATATCTATAAAAACCAATTTCATGATACATCAAGAAACTATGGGTATTTTAGGAAGTTCATGAACTCAATATTTGTGTAATTTTTTTTGAGTATTAACATTTAATTTTTATGAATCATTGCTAAGAACTGAACAACTCAAAACCCTCTTAAAACCCTTATTTAAGACCTGATGAAGAAAATATGAAAGTATATGGATACAAGAGGGACTAAATAGACATTAAAGTGATTTTTAATTGTATATAACTCTCCAAATATCCTCAATATTCATATATTTTATTCTATCTCCTGTACAGACAAGCCTAACACTGAGTTTCTTACAAGTTTTGAGGTAAATTCTAAGTACATAAGGGAATGAGCAAATGGAATTCATTGAGGGGGGTCTTTAGAGACTTATCCTAACTCATAAAAATCATGTTTTTAATATATAATCATGGAAAATCTTATATTACACTATTCACTATAGGCAGTCTTGGATAGATAGTGAAAATGAGAAGTGACAACCTAGCGAGAAGATGAGATGTCTGATATTGGATCTATTTAAGGTATAAATCATGGATTAGAATATAAGGAGAATTTTAATAGATTTACTAATACCTCTTCCATATATTTAATTAAGAAACTACCAATCACCTTGATTAAAATGATAATATTGAATCCAAGAGGACTAGTAAGTGACTGCAAACAATGAACACAAGTGTCAAGAGGAAGGCTATCAGTTAGTGGAGTATCTGATGACTATCACATATTTTTTCCAACCTTCCTAAGATAGTGCATATGTTTCAAGGATTATTAGAGAATTTTTTATTATTCAAATGATGCTTCATCATGAGGGTAGTTTTAAGAAGGCTATTTTATCTCTCTATTCTAGTTTTAGGAGAAGGATGCAATTCTGATGGACATTTATCCATGACAACCTCCTAAACTCTTTTTATAATTCATTATCTTGAAATGTAACTATTTTACAAGTATTGACACATGGCTTTGTAACCCTTCCACTTCCCTTCTTATCCCTCCTCTCCTATGCTCTATAAATACAAGCCATTTTGGCTTTTGTAATGGAATCCACACCTAGTATGGCAAAGCCCTACTGGTTTGAATATTTTATTTTCCTTTGAAATAAATATTTCCAATTTAGTTTTAATTTCACAAAATTATTGTCTAAGTGTGTGAAGTGGTGTATAGTGTAATTTCAAGTGATAATTATATAACCTTATGTTCTCTTTACCCTTTCATGTTTGATGCAAGTGGTTCTCCCTCTAGCAAGTCACATAAAGTTTAGTCAATTGTATTTGTCCACATATAAGTGTTATAAGTATCATTAGTGTCTAAAATCTAACCTTTTCTTCACTCACCTTGAGTAGTGTAATTCATATCACCTCCATGTTTGAAATACTTATGTTAGAGCAATCTATGATTTTGAGACTAGTGTTGTGAGTCATGTTTCATAGTGCTAGTGTATAGTAGTCTAGTGGAGATCTATATGTTTTATCACCTCATTAAAATAAGTTAATTTTTTATTTCCTTCTATACATTTTCATCAAAGTAATAAAGTAGTGTAGGTGATAATCTATCAAATACTACTCTAGCGGGATATCACTTAAACCTATATGTTTACCTCTACTATAGGCAACCCATAGGCCTAGAGGTAATCCAATGTTTCACTCAATCTAGATTAGGCCTGAATAACCATCTCTAGGGTGAAAGATTGAGTGAAAATATTTTTGGCATGTCTAATGGGACAATTGTCTCAATTACAGCTCATCAAGGTGAATTTTGTTCTTAACAACATCATATCCACATATGGTGTTCTACTTAGCATTTGGTGACTACATTCAAGGTGATATCTAGTTGTAGACCAAGTTTTATCATTCCTTTATTCATACTTCATGGTCCTTACTAGGTCAACTAATGGTATAGGTATCAATCCTATAGATCCACTCCCTCAACCTAAAATTCCTTTTGAGGTTCAACACACTCAACATATCTTGATATTTGAAGAGTAAGAAGACTTTTCAAGCCAAGAAGATCAAAAGAGTGAAGAGGAACTTTAGGAAAACATGGATAGATAGAATGCCTTCATAACCTTTAACACTATAAATCCTATACATCTCAATGTATATGATGATATACCTCCTAATGCTACCAAGAGTATTCCCACTTTCAATGGGGAAGATCTAATTTCCCCAAGTTAGAATATTAGAGACATATCTAACTTTTGGAACTTTCATAATGTAACTAAATTTAATATTAAAATTAGGTTACTTACCATGTTTCTTAGGGGAAAGCTCTTGACTAGTATAAGAAATTCACAGGATGATGTATCACCAATTTGGATGAGTTTGGAGAGTTGTTGAAATGAAGGTTTGAAGATAAAAATTATCACACATTACTCATTCATCAATTAAATGTGATTAAAAGAGGTCCTAAGGAGACTACGCATGACTTCAATGAGAGATTTTAAATAACTTGGTATAGGCTACCTCCTCCCATGATACCCCCTAAAATCTTTGTATTCCCTATATACCTAAGGGCTATTGGAACTAACATAGCCATCATGTTGTAGTCCATGGATGGTTACACCTTACCTAAATCTTATGACATAGCTATTATAGCTCAGAATGGCCTAATATAAGCTAGTAAACTACCTCCAAAAGTCTATATACCCATTCTGCCAAACATGTTTGTTGCTACTCCAAGTCTTGCTCTAACCCCAAGTGAAAATATCAAGTCCAAATCTGCCCTAAGGAAATTAGAAGATGCCATTTATTTAGATGCAAGGTGCAAGCCCTTAGAAGCTCATATTAGGCAACTACACCTACAATATGGAATTAACTAAAACCCCTATTCCTATCCTTCACAAGAAAATAGGTTCCCACCTTAGCAATATGGTCAAGGGAAAGGGAAAAGATAACCTAACTACAATATGAAACCCAATTCATATAATCCAAATCCTACCTCCAACACAAGATCTATGGTTCTAATCCATATTAACTTGGTTCAAGGAGAGGAATGGTAGTCTCAAGGACAATATATGGATGCCAATGAAGATGGAGGACAAGCTTTGGTAGCTCAAAGAGGACCTATTATTAAATTGATAATAGAAGATGATGTTGGAATATCAATAACTAAGAGGGGGTGAATAAATGTATTGAAACTTAATTTCAATTCCTCATTAGCATTCATGAACCATCACATCAACATGTAGATCAAGCAATGCATAAACAATCATCCATACAAGTTTGAAACAAGATTACACAATAAAAAACATCATATATGTGGGAAAACATTAAGGGGAATAAAACCCAATAATATCTACAAATTTAATATAGTCATATAATTTAAAATATCACAATTTAGTGAAGCACCAACTTCACATGGAGAACCAATCCCAACTAGCTAAGCACCAACACAACTAGGATTTATCAAGCACCAAATTTCAAGGAGACACAAAACCCCTAGATGAATCATCACTAAATAAAAAAAATTAAACCATTAATCACCTTTATAACACCTTTTTCTCATACAATATATGATGATCACCTTCTTCATCTCTTCTCTTTCTTCTACCCCTCTCAAATTGTCTTATATGCCTCTTCACTCAATTAGGTCTCTTCAAGAGTGATTAGGTCATATGACCTTGTTATTCATATGAAAACACACTTTTATATCTTAATTATAAATACTCTATACTTATATTATCATCTAAAATACCTCATTTTTTTCACAATGTGTTATTTCATTTGCACACACTCATACATTCTCAAATAGGCTAAAAACTACCCTATATATACCATTCCTTGTTCATGTGCTACTTAGCAAAAAAATAATCCTTAACCTATTATTTCAACCATTTAATAGGTCTTATTACATATGATAAACATTATTCAAATTAATATTGAGTCCTTTTTTATCTTTCATAACTCTATTAGACCGTATCTCACTTTTAGGTATCATGGAGACTTAAGTCCATTAGGTCTACTTTAGGACATGTTACTCTTTGCCTTTATTGGAACAAATTAAAAATATAAACATGGTATTAAAATATCATATATTACTCAAATATACCTCCACTAATATAATATTATGTTAATGACACCTTTTATCTCCAACCACCACTTGAAGCACACCTTATAGCACTGTTCACAATTAGGCCTGTGAACATATGGAAAGTCTACCAAGCAAAACTAAATCATGTATAAAATTTAATAAAATTAAAATTAAAATAAATCACATTAAAATAAACTCCATTATATTAAAAACATCACCATGTGACTTATACTTCATAACTTAGAGAAAAAGGACTCAAACACTTCTCTACAAATAGCCCACTCAAAATTGCCAGAACATTCCAAAACCCAGTCATGAACAACTTAATATTAAACACCTAAAATAAAAATTCACATCAAAAATTATACTAAAATTACCCTTTGAAATATATATACCACTCTCAAATTCAAAAATCATAATCTCTAATTTCAAATATTAGTTTTTGTAGACTAATCTTTTGATCTCACTACATACAATCAACCCAAAACCAGACAAGCCATTTTAACTTCAACATGTCAACCACTTTGAATTATTATAAAAAATTATACAAAAAATGAATATGAAATAAAATTATAAAACAAAAAAATCATTTTCAATGTATACTTTAACTCAGGGCATAGAACTTCAAACTCATCACTACAACTTGCTTACCCAGAACTGCCAATTTACCTTAAAGCATAATCATGGTGACAATGACCTTCAACACATGTATGAAAAATTATAGAGACTTATTATGAAATTATATGATCCTATGAGATAATTATACAATTATTATATAAAATTATAATATGGTCAAATAGCAGTAATGGTCTTGCAAATAAATTTCATTAACTTATATCTCACTATCTCATCTAAACTAGACATGTCTACTTGTGAACAAATTTTTCACTATATTCACTAATATAAAAAACTTATAAAAAATATTAATAGGAAATAAAGGTACCAAAAAAAATCTCCATTCACTTTTTTTCATTACTCTATCATGATAACACATTCCTAATCATCTTCTCACTATTGTCTGGGTTTTTCACTGTTTCCACCATTAGGCTTATTAGCGACTAGCTAACTTGGATGATTAGTTTAACACACTTAAGGTATTTAAATTTTATATAATAATTAATGGACATGAAACATTATTCTCAATATTTATCCTCTATCCATTTACTTTTCTTGACTAATGCAACTTTTGACTGATATAATAAATTCTTCATAAACAATCCTATATCTATGCATTTTATCTCTCATCAGACTAACCACCACCACATTGAGGTACCTAAGAGAGAAAATAAATTAATAAATATTTTTTATATTCATTTGAGACCATTATGTGCTGTTTTTAATAATATCTTTCACTTTAGGTCCTTGTTAGGGTTTTAGAGAGGTTTAAAATAGGTTTTGGTGTTCACGATTATTCATAAAGGACTACCCCTTAAATCTAAAACCCATGATCATAGTTATTATATATTAAAATTAGCCACATATAATTAATATATTAGGTTCCCATGCAAAGGTTATATGTTCCAATGAACACCTAAAAGTCCTTCTTGGGTTTGCATGCCTTCATTGTGTGTACTCGAGAGACCTCAAAACCACTTTTCATACCTTTTATTGCAAACAATAACCTCAAAATTTGTGAACTTTCTTGAAAAAAATATCATACCTCTATCCATTTTCATATATTAAAACTTGTCTTAAAAACTTGTCTTTATATCTCATTAGCCCAAGCAATATCTAGGAGTGATCTAGGTGTAGACTTGATTTGAAGGTCCTACCCTTGTAAGCTCACCTTAAGACTCTCATGAGTTATCCAATGCCTCACATAAATGTTAAATAAAACTCAAAATAACTATAATTATTATATTCATCCATATCACCAAGCCACCATGCTCAAACCTTTTCACTAGGACTTTACATGTCATGACTAGGCTTTTCAAGCACTTAAAACTTGAAAAATAACTTTGAAACACTTCTGAAATTTTCTATACTTTAATTATATGATCATTAAATTCCAAATAATATCTAAAAATATTTTGATCACTTACTTTACCAAACTTCACTAAGCACAACTTCTCATAAGGTCTAGACTAGGCTTCTCAAGACACCTTGTACTCAAGAACTAGTACTCAAACATGGTTACCTCAATGATATAAAATAAGAAAACTTTTTAGATATAACTCTCACATCACTTAAGTAATATATTTATGATTAACATGACCTCATCCAGACCTAATGCCTCATAATCATGTTTTAATTCTCACTTGAACATTATACCTCTTTGTGACAACACTAACAACTTAACTTGAACCTTGACATCAGAAGAGATATTAGGTTGCCTTCAAATTCTCTATCAATATAATAGACATTAGTTTGCCTTAAAATTATCTCTTGTCACATGGATTCCTTGTCACATCAATCACATAATACCATGCCACACATACCAATCACCATATAGACCTAGAGTACCTTGACATCAATGACATAAAATTTCACATCAATGAAAATGCTTCTCAACAGATGAGAATTGTATGCAAGAAAATACAAATGAAGGATGGTAGCCTTAAAGAGTGATATTGACAAACTCTCAAATGTAAGACACTTTTTTTATAAAGTAAGGAACCTTAGTTGCAGCTAATACCATATCAAAGAAGGATTTAGGATATGTCCATGGTGTTGACACAAACAAGTTCAAATAACCCTCCCACAAGGCATCAAGGTGTGAATGCAAGTGTGATAGTCCTTATAACTTATGCATCTCTTCAAAATGAGAATGTTGGAAGGGTGACCCAAAGTGCTCCATTACCTCAAGCTCAAGTCACTTCTTTTCCTTTAAGAATGCAAGAAAAGGTGAGTTTTCCTACTCTGAATAGTGTTGATTCTTTGAAGAGTGATAAAACATCTATATCTCTTTGGAAAGTGTTCCATATGCCCGGTCAAAAGGAGCTTCTTCAAGAATAGTTGTCACAAGCTCACATCAGTCCTCAACCATCAATACATGATGGATTTTCACTCACTAATGCTCCCACTCACATTATGGAACCCTATAATAAGTCTAAAAATCCCCCACCCTTATACCTCACTCTCATTCTTGGAGATAAACTTATTCATAATTACATTATGGATAGTGGGGAAACTACCTCAATGATGCCTAAGCTTGTGGAATATAAATTGGGCTTAAAATGTGATCCATATAACAAGGGAGTGATACAACTTGATGGGACACTAGCTAAGTCAAAGGGACTAATCAAACATTTGAGAGTTTTATTTCATGATTGTGTAAGCTTTCCTATCCTTCAAGATATAATGGTGGTTGGTCTGCTTGCTCACTTTTTTATCTACCTATCAAGGGAATTCACCACTAAGATAGGAGGCTATCTCTTAGTTTATTGGTCCTTATTATCCTTTAATACAAGGTATGGAGAAAAGGTAACTATTATGACACAACTATTGGCTAAGTTTCATATTGAGCCCTATATGAAAGCAAGCTCTAATTTCAATTTCACCATCAATGATCAAGAGGAGTATGTTATGGATGATAGATCATCCTAAAATCTTGAAGGTATCTATGATATTTTTATAGATGAGTATGGTGCTGACACTTATGGGCATGATCCATATACTTTCATTGAATAGACTAATATTGGCACATACATCATCTATGAGGAAGGTGATGGAAAATATGAGTTAAGCATTGATAATTCTTTTCCACAATTTGTTGAGGTTAATTACCTTATTCATATGCATGATGATTATGGTTTTAAAAGTATGTAGATCAAGACAATGAGGAAAAAAATTCATTTCTACCTATAAAAGATGGAGGAGTCCATGAATGTGACAACCATGAAGAAGAAGCTTATATATGGAAAAGGTTCCAAGCCATAGTTCAAGAATTTTAATAGTTAATTAAATCAAAACCATTTCCTAAGAATCATGAATCTAATAGTAAGGTTGTTGATGAACCTCCTAAGAATGAAGGAGAGTCTCTTATCAAGCATGAGAATGAGTGTCACACTACTGTCAATAAAGATACAGTCATAAATGAGTCCAATAAAGCTAAGATAAAAATGTGTGTGATTGAGGAGAAGTCAAAACCTTTTCCTTAAGTTTAATCACTTTAAGATATGTTGGAGTAGAAAGGAGACAATATTGATGGTTCTAGACATCAAGTGCATCATGTTCTATAAGAGGGTGAATTTGGGGCAACTTTGATAACTCCTAAGATTCATTTTGAAGAGTAACAATTGGACATGATGGAGGTCACACATACTATAAAATCAAACAAGAATCTTAGAGGGAGAGATGGAAAATTTATGAGAGCTCTAGATTACACACTTTTAGTCAGTAAAATATATAAATATATTGAGTCTTTTGACTATCTACATAAGTGTTCATTGACAAGTATGCATCACATGAAGGTATGTTTTATTAGAGTAAAAATGATGCAAGAGGAATTATATTTGAACTTGGTTGAAGCAATGGTGAATTTTTATTCACCTCAAGTATTTGAGGTCTTGTATATACTAGGGTAGGTTTGGTTTGCTTATGTTGTGTGTGTTTTCCCTAAGTGTTCTTGAAAACACAAGAGTGTTTAATTTGGTGTGTTATCTTGTGTGTTTGTTTCCTATTTTTTGGTTTAGTTTGATATCATTTTAGAGGCAATTAAATGTCAAGTATAGTGTATATGTGACTCCATATCCCAATGGATAGAAGAAGGATACTAGTCTTTAGCATAGTTGGCTTACTACCCCTAGGAAATCACCAAAATGTTGACTAGTTTTACCCCAACTCAAATTATGTCAACCCCCTATATAGTTAAAAATTGCTATGGGCTATCCTAGGTTTGAAAATGTGTACCATATGATTAATGAGGTCAAATATTATGTTTTCATCCTTGGTCATATTTGTATAGTGGGTCTCATGTAATCTAAGGTCACCTTTTGAGTTATTAAATGAACTTGTACACTTTACACAAGATTAAAATTATTTAAAAATAATATCCAACATCCCACATGTCAGGAATAGTAAAATAAATTATTTTTAGATTGATAAATTACAATGTCAACATCCATCCAAGAAGATCAAGTAGTTTAAATTATTGTTAGACTGATAAATTACAAGTTCAACATCCATTCAAGAAGATCAAGTAATTTCAAGCAGTTACACAGCCTATACAATAGTTATGGCATGTGGAAAGACTTAAAAAAGTGTCTCTTAAGATATGTACATCTCATTTCCATGCTCAGGTACTTTTAGAGGTCCAAATTTTCAAAAAATATACCTCTCTTTCCCATCATTCTCTTAGACAAGGTCAAATAGGTCAACAATTTTCCTTCAATATGGATAGGAGGAGCAAAGTCAAAGAGAGTAATTTTTGTGGGTGATATTAGTAAATGTGTAATAAAACTTCATGGTTTTATTTCCAAGTTTGGTGATCCATGCTTCATGAACCATTTATAAGAGTGTTGGTGACTCTAAACTGCTTGCATATCCCCAATGGATTTTTTTTAATTCTCTATTTGGATTGGTTTATGCAAATTAAGTGTTGTATATAGACTTGTAGGATATTTTATTCATTTTAATGTTGTATTAAACTCATTTAGAATGTTTTAAGGTGAATAATTTGGTAGTATAACTCTCAATTTTCTAGTGGAAGACTTCATTGCTAGTCTGCAGATAATGTTCCATCAATTGCAAAGATTATATTCCTGTATTGGTTTTCAAATCAAAGGTAATGTATTAGTGTTAAAACCCTCATAGTATGGTTAAAAAATTATCCTTTTTAGGTTTGGTATCAAGAGTGTTCCTTATGAAATTCAAGGCCTAACACATATAGTTATATTTCCTTGTGACTGTCACCTACAATAAAGTGGAGCTAATCCCCGATTAGTCACATTGATGAAAAAAAAAGGTTTCAAGATTATTAGAAGACTTTGAAGGTGGAAATAGTAAGTCTAAACTATCTAAAGGTTTATTAATTTATTTTTAGAACCAATTCAATATACATAGTCATATATCTGAAAGTGCCTATAGGTAGTCTCCAATAGTAGTCTAAGTTCAATCCAAAAGAGGTAAAGGAGTGTTGAATGGGAGATGTTTGAACTCATTTGAGACTTTCAATCAGGTCTAAGAGCATAGATAAGATCAAGGTAAAAACTGTGTGTCCATTATGTGTAGATAGACTTATGTCCTTATTCCTAAATTGATAATTTTGCAATTGTGAGAGTTTACCTTAATCTCTCTGAAAGGGGACTTTGCCTCACAAAAAGTCATCTCATGGTGGAGTGTCTTGAGATATGGACAGGCCTAATAGTTTCCATATTGTATCCAAATATTATGGGTCATGTATTGACATAAGATAATGTTTTTTTAATCAAGAGGGAATGTTTTTTTTTAGTGGTTTCTAACTCAAATGGAGCTTGACCTAAAACACTCAGTAAAACATAGTGGTAAGATGATTAAAAGCAACACAACTTATAGTGACCTATAGTAATGAGTGAGACTATGGTATCTAGGCATGATATAAGCTCATATAGGTTGTAAATGGCCCAATTATATTATAATTAATCAATATAAACTAATGTCAAACTCAAACACAAATTAACACCTACAGTGTTCTTATAACTTCTACCTAATGCACATCTATAGGTGACACAGTCTAACCACAGACTAGTTCTATGAAAAGAGAGATGTCAATTGAGAAGGTTGATAGAGGTGTATGATGGATTAACTTGATGTATGCCACTCTAATAGTGATAATTTAAATATCATATGAATCTTAGAGAAAGGAAGCAGATCAAATACAAGTGCTAACTTGTCACTTGGTTTGAAGTCTCTAGACCCTATAAATAATACACAGACTTGAAAGCCAATCTTAATGGTTTGTGATATTGGGGAATTTTAAAAGGTTATAAAGCATTAAATTTTTTTTATAATGTCATCATGACCTAATAAATTTTTTCACAGCCTCATTCAAGCCAAAAAAATAGGGGAGATGCCTTCTATTTTGTCTTAGACAGAGGGTACTCCCGGTCAAGACAAAACAACAGGTAGAGAACATGAATGACAAATTAATGAAAGGGAGAATAAAGAGGAACTTAAAATGAGTTGAGAGGTTTATCTAAGGATAAAATATTTATAGGAAGCATATGTAGCTCTTGGAAATATTCAAAAGTGGTCATATACATAGGAAATATAGTCTTACAGACTAGGCTTAGAACTAGGTTTAAACCCTCAATGTGCCTAGCTCCATTTCCATGACCACATGACCTTAATAATACATTTCATGATCTTTATGGAAGAGTTAAGGATGCATTAAAACCCTCATTTTTAGGTAACAAGACAAAATTAGCTATTCTGGCCTAACCTTCTCTCAGACCTATCTAGAATGTAGTCAAGGAGCTCAAGAACCATCTTCAAGTGCTCATATCTAAATGTACCAACTACATGATACCTCAAGTAGTTATGGGTAGTTTAGGAAGTTCATGAACTCAATATTTGTGGAATTGGTTTTGATTTTTAATGTTTGGTTTTATAAATCATTACTAAAAACTAGAACAACTCAAAACCCTCCTAAAACCCTTGTTTAAGACTCGATGAATAAAATATGAAAGGAGATACATATAGGAGGGAATAAGTGGACATGAAAGTGATTTTGAATTATCTATCACTCTATAAGTATCCTCACCATTCAGATATTATGTATCTCCTATATAGATAAGCCTAACATTAAGTTTCTTGTAGGTTTTGAGGTAAATTATAGGTACATAATGGAATGAGAAGATGAAAGTAATTAAGTGGGTATTTATAGATTTTTCCTAACTAATAAAAATAATTTTTCACCATAAATAAGCATGTAAACTCCTTTGATACATTGTTCACTACAAGCAGTCTTGGATAGATAGGAAAATGAGAAGTGATAGCCTAGTGAGAAGATGAGACATCTGATATTGGAACTTTTTAAGGTCTAACTTATGGACTAGAAGATAAGGGGACTTTAAAAAAATGTCTTAACACATCTTCTATGGATTTACTTAAGAAAATACTAGTCACCCTGATGACAAATGTGAAGATTGAAGCTAAGAGGGCTAGTAAGTGACTATAAACAGTGATCACAAGTGTCAAGAGGAAGGCTATAAGTAAGGGGAGTATATGATGACTATCACATCTTTTTTACAAAATTACTTATATATTGCATAGGTTTCAAGGATTCCTAGGGTATTTTAAAGCATTCAAATTATTCTTCATCATGAGAATATTTTCAAGAAGGCTAATTGAGCTCTTTATGCCAATTTTAAGAAAAGGATGCAATTATGATGAAAACTTGTCCATAATAACCTCCTAACCTCTTTTTCTACTTAATTATATTGAAATGTAACTAGTTTCTAAGTCTTGACACTTGGATTTGTGACCTTTCCACTTCCCTTCTTCTCTCTCTTCTCCTATGCTCTATAAATGCAAGCCATTTTAGCATTTGTAATGGAATCCACACCTAGTATGGTGAAGCCATGTTGGTTTGAATATTATATTTACCTTTGAAATAAATATTTCAAATCTAGTTTTGATTTCACAAACTTCTTGTCTAAGTTTGTAAAGTAATGTATAGTGGAATGTCAAGTGATAAGTATATATCCTTGTATTCTCTTTACCCTTTCATGTTGGATGCAAGTAGTACTCCCTCTAACAGGTCACATGAAGTGTATTCAATTGTATTTATCCATCTCTAAGTGTTAGGAATATAATTAGTGTCTATAATATAACCTTTTGTTCAATTAATTTGAGTAGTGCAATGCATATCACCTCCATATTTAAAATACTTATGTTAGAGCAATCTAGGAAGCTGAGACTAGTGTTGTAAGTAATGTTTCATAGTGCAAGTGTATGGTATTCTAGTGGAGATATATTTTTTGTATCACCTCATTATCGTAGGTTAATTTTGTGTTTTCTTCTATCCCTTTTCATCCAATCAAGAAATAAGTGTAGGTGATAAGCTATCAAAGACTAATATAGGGAGCTAGCCATTAAACCTAGAGGTTTACCTCTATTATAGGCAACCCACAGGCCTAGAGGTAATCCAATTTTTCAATCAATCTAGAGTAAGATTAAAAAACCATATCTAGGGTGTAAGATTGAGTGATAACAAGGCCCAATATATTAAGTTAGTCTATGAGTAAATTCTAGTGAGGCACATAGGAATGAGAGCTATGGAGTTTTTAGTGAGATGCACAAGTTTCAATCTGAGGATATCATCATACAAAAGTCTATGAAAAAGTGTAGGACTTGTGCATGGAAGTGTGAGAAAGATTCATGCCAAGGAGTGTGTAATATTATTTGAGAGGTGTGAGCTCTACAAAGATGAACAAATAAAGAGTGTGTTTAGTTATGCAAAGGACAACTATAGATCATTCACCATTTCTTGAAGAATAATAGTCTTCATTGCATTTGTGCATAGCTAAGGAAAATACACTCAAAATTGCTAAGTGTACCACTATCTTGATCAAATTATTGTCCAACCTTGATAAATAAAAAAAAATTGATGTTTTCCATGGCAAGTTCATATGTTTATCGCTTTAATAATCTAGTCCTTCTCTATAGGGTACAAGCATTCAAGATATAAATTTGAAGGATGTTTTGTCATTGCTAGTTCAATAAGTGGTGGAGTGCAAGGATTGAGAAGTTACATGTTGAATAATGGGTGCATACCCAAGTATGAAGGTATATTATGAATGAAGGTATTCTCACCAGCTTTACGTAGAATGGTATAAAAACCATAGCATAAAGGTTTGATCTTCAGGCGTGGTTATTTTAATTTTTCCTTCTAAAGGTGTAGCCAAACATTATCTCCAACTCAGAATACATGAGTTATGTGATCTACATCATGGTAATCCTTGTACTTTTCTTGTGTGTGAGATAAAATCCACTAAACATTTTTATGAATGGACTAGATGTGTCACAAATACTTCTCAACTTTTTTTGCTTCTAGTTATTATGTGCACAACTTAGTGATAATTAGTGCACAATAAGAGATGTCTATAGGTGCCAAAGGTTGAAACCCTAGACATATCTATAATGGAGTGTGATCTATAGAGATATGAAGGGATCTATTGTAGGAATATTTAATGTATAAGAGATTATCATCCCAAGTGCAAGCATGTGTGTAATTGTACATTATTATAAGATGACAAGTGTGTGATTGATCACTTCAATTTTTCCATCTATCTATGTATGAAAATCAATCAACTTATCTAGATGTGTAACCATAAAATCCTACAATGCTTGCTAAAAGTGACTTACAAAACATAGATCTCGATTAGAGATGAATGATGTTGAAAGCCCAAAATGAACATAAATATGGTTAAATAAAGCTTGCATAGTGTCAATTGTGTCAATGTATTTCTTACAAGCAACCAAATATCTATCTTAGAAAACCTATCCACTAGAATAAACATAATTTCATGTTGATGTTTCATTATAGGCAACCTATTCATGAAATTCATGATGATAGATTCCCATGGTCTAGCTAGAATCGGTATAAGTGTGTTAATTCATAGATTCATGTTCATAGGCTTGGTGATGTAACAAGGAATGCAAGACCTAATGTGGTGTTTTAAGTCTATGCACATATGTGGCTAGAATAAGTATGACTATAATGTGACTGAAGTATTTGTCAAGCTATACTATCCTAAGGTCTTGGCATAGTGATCCTTCCAAATGAGTCATTGGAAAAGTGCTCCAATAATAACATAAATATGTTTGAGCTTGTAGAAAAGTTGGTTAGAGAAGCAAAACTATTGAACTTGTTTACCCTGTGCTTATTTGGTGTAAGTAATTATGAATTCCTAAACAACTAAGTAGAGGGATACCCAATCTATGAAATTATGGTGCACATGTCAAAAATTGTGATAAGTGTGTGTACCAATGATCGGCTAAGGAAATATTTTACCTTTTTATCCTTCCATTTATTGTTGTTAATCATGATATATAATTATTATAGTTAAGGCATCCATTTTGCATGATACACATTATTCAACATGCTCTACATTTGTAGGAGTTGAAGTGGATTCTGACCTAAATGAACAAATATATCCTTCCCCATAATGTAGTAGTACTATTGTTTAATTACTTGAACAATAACATATAATTATTTATCATAAGAGGAGTAAATTTATACCATGTTGTTGAACATATTTAATTGGTATGTGACTAAATGTCCATGCTACATGAGCACTGCACCAAGTGCATAGTTAGATGCATCGATGTGAATTTTGAAGGAATGCACAATGTTGGGCATTGTGAGAATAGGTGATGCATATAGGAGTTGATTAAGTTCCTAAAAATCATGTTGTTCAATGTGAGTCTAATAAAACTTAGTTTTTTCACTTATTATCTAGTTGAGATCCTAAAATATGTGTGAGAAACTAATGACGAACCTATGATAAAAGTTAGAAAGTCCAAGAAAAATCCTTAATTTTGTGAGATTGTGTGGAGTAGGCTAATATTAGATCACTTTGATCTTATATAGATCTACATTTATTCTTATGTGATCAATGATGTAACCCAAGTACTGAATCTACACACACTAAATATACACTTTTCTAAGTTAACTTACAAAATTTGTTGACACAAGGTTTCTAAGGCATGCAAAATGTGCTTCATATATTCCTCACAAGTCTTGTTGAAGATGAGAATGTCATCTAAGTAGATGATGATTAAGGAGTTGATAAAATTCTTGAGTATACAATCTATTAAGTGTATGAATGTGGTTAGCACATTGGTTAGGTTGAAAGTCATGATAAACCATTCATACAATCCTTTTCATGTCTTTAATGTTATCTTCTAAGCATATTTAGGATGAACTAGAACCTGATGGTAACCTAACTTCAAGTTGATCTTGGTGAAGTATTGTGCACCATAATAGTCTAAAAGGTTATCAATGCATGATAGTGGGTATCTATAATTTATTATGATTTTTTTAAGTGCATGGTATTCTATGAAAAGTCACCAAGATTCATCCTTCTTAAGTGCAATGACTATCAAACCCCTATAAGGATAAAATCTAGGCTTGATCTTGCCCTGCTTGAGGAACTCTTGTATTTGACACCAAATTTTGCCTTTCTCCCAAACTGATCTATGATATAAGAGAATATTTGATTTATGTGGTGTTTAGCTACAAAATGTGTTGAAAGGCTTTCAATATATATGAATACTTCACTATACTATTTCAATAGATTATTGAACTACTATTATTATAACGATCTATGGGTGGTGTGTGTTGTGTCATCTATGTAGTTGTGTCAAGTTAGATTATGAACAACACAAATTTTTACATATGTGAGACATGTTTACAACATTACTTTGTAGATACCAAGGTGACTTTAGCCATGGGTGATGAATCAAAGAGATTGTTTAAGTGATCTTGCACATAAATAGTCTAATTTTATGGCTTGTATTGATATGTAGCTTCTCAGTCATTCCAGCAAGATGTCACAGACCTCTAGAGATATGATGTCACAAGTGAAATTATCCTTCATATGCTTGAATTTATACTAGAAAGTGCAATATTTTAATACTTATATATCTTTCTCCTACTATAGTCACCCCATATAAGATGGCTTACGGTGAAAAATAGTGGTAAAACCAAGGCATTGAGTTATAGATTACACAATAATGTTATTTTCATTGCCACTATCTATGATGACATGAAGAGGCTAACCCTTCACCCCATAACTTGGTTTGGAAGATACATTTAAACTCATCATAGATATCGATCATAGGGGTGTTAGTTTTTATCCAAGAAGTATTTCAGTGTTATCCATTGATGTGGGTCCTAATGTAGACTACACAATCAATTATTATTATGCAAGCATTTAGAATCATCATGAGTGGATGAGTGATGGTGATGGTACCACTTATCACCAAAATTATTATTTCCTTTGTTTGAAGTAGATGGTGCAATATCCTTCAAGTATTCAGTGGTATTTTAAGGATGCTAACTTTTGTGAGGGGTGTTATGCTTCTACATAAAAGGCTATGATGTGGAGTTGTGTGAGGGATATCCCTTACACACTATGTTGGATAAAGAGGTAGGATGTTGATTCATCATTTACTTAGTTTTGATCTTGGTGGTGTTATGATATGCTTGACCCAAAGTGTCAAAAGTCAAGAACTCCATATTTTCATGGATATAAGGTGAGAGTCTGTTGATGTACTTTAACACCTTATGTTGTTTGGCTCAAGTTCTCATGTAGGCATGTAGAGTAGTTATGGAATGTGTTGGTGTAATCTTCCACTGACTAATCCTTACACTAACATATTTGAAATAAATTGATGTATTAATCTTCAAAGTGTCAAAAAGGGTAGTATTCCTCCTTCAATGCATCAAAAAAAATATTCCATGATTCAATTAGAATTCACTCTTATGCATGTTGTGTACTGAAGGTATCCCACTAGTGAACAACTAGAATGGACATCTTTAATACTATGAAGGTGATCTTATTAGCATCAGTGAAGTAGTTAAATCAAAATTATGCCTTGAGTTGTCAAATCTATGTATCCAATGCTTTGGATTCAGTGTTGCCTTCAAATAGAGGGATGTCAAGATTGACTTATACTTCTAAAGATATTTATTACGAAAACCATTACTGAGCATACTATGGAGATGGATGAGAAGGCATTGGGTTGAGATTCATCATTAATTCATGAAACTAACTAGAAATTTTGGTGTGTTTTGCCTTCATTTCATCAATGATAATCATTCAAAATTCTAGGGCTGCCTTAGGTTATTTTTGGGTGTCAAACATCTTGATTTTACTATGATGTTCATCTATATTTTATAAAATAGAACAAACTATTACATATTCTATCTCTCATTTCAATTGCATGGTTACATGTATAGAAAGGATAAAACTCTACTCTAATACCAATGATCTACACCACAAGGCCCTGGACCAATTATGTTGGGGATAACTGAGTTATGGTTATGTAAGGTGAATGCACATAGATGTATTCAGATAGAATAATCAAAACATATTCAATGGAGCGAAATTATTATTTATATAAATGCAACTTTTGATCAATAATGAATAATAGGGAGAACTGGTACAATGTATTACAATACAGGGATTATAGAATAGATGCAAAAAATATGTTATCTATTTTATGCCTATGTAATGCATTGATCTGAATATCTACGGTCAGATGTATATATTACATATTTAACATACATGATTATAAGGGTATTTATAAATAAATACTATAGAGTACAATGAAGGTATATCTAACACATCTTACCCTCGTTGCATGCCAATGGTGGAGTTCCCAACTAGGTAGTAACCACTAATTAAATTGCATGATTATTTGTTGTTCACTAATTATCATGATCCAAATAATCATGGTGAATAGATTAAAAAAATCCTAGGAGTCTAGGATGATCTAGGTCCACTAGTCGAGGCATGTCGTTAGGGTATCCCATCATGTGGTTATGTTAAAGTGGGGCCTGACAGAGTAGGCTATTATATGAGAATATTCCAATGAGGCATGTAGTCCAATAAGCTATGAAGTGCAGAGTAATATGTATATTGTAGCTCTAATAATATGAATAAGACCACTAGTATTTGGCAAGGTGCTAAAGCAAAACACTAAGAGGCTAAAAGGCTCAGGGGTTCTATGGGCTACTAGAGGTCTCTAGTGGCTATCTAGTTTGCTAGATTGTACCAAGCTATAGAAAAAATTGTAAACTAGGTTGGGGATAACATGAATAGGAACACAAAGCAAGCAACTTTAGTGGGTCTAACCATAGTAAAGCAAGTAGCTAAGACTAGACTATTGATTACATATAAATAATGGAAATAATAATATCGAATAAATAGAGCTAACAAATGAAATTTAAATCTATATTCTAAGGCACTTTTAGGCCAAATGTAATATGTTTTAAGAAATAAATATGTTTTCAATAAAGGGTTCAAGAGCATGCCTAATCTAGATTTGAGCTATCTTTTGAATTCAACACTATTATTTTCTAACAATGCAATGTTCTAGTTTAGTAAGAGAGGGAGATTTTTTAATCAAATTGTATAGATCATTTTGATAATGTAGAATCCTAATATTTAATAGAAATGTTTCAAATGCAATCATAACATGTAATGGTAAATATTTCAATCAATGAAGATATCTTTTAACCACATATGAATGCATAAACTTCAGAAACTATTATAAATAATGCACAAAACAACTATATCACTAAAACAAATCAAACCCTAGCATGTATACTACTATAAATAAATAAAGAGTTTCAATTTACAAAGAAAATTTCCCTCATATAAATCTCAAATATATGTACAAAATTTATACCAACCAATTTTCCAAGGTAAGAGGCAAGAGAGGAAAAAGATCAAGTTGTGTGTAAGCTGAGTCCAGACCAAGAGCCAAAATTTATGGAGGAGGTGAATGAGAAGCCACCAATATATGGAAGAGCCAATTAAATGAGTTCAAAATAGGTTAAATTGAGTATTGAGAGAGAAAGTATCAACCCAAAATATTTAGTAACACTATCAAAAGCAATGAGAATCACCAAGAATAGTTATAGCAATGTAGGGCATCCCCTATCACAATAGAAGTTATTGTGCCAAGCAAGAACCAAGAGAGATTCAAGGAGGAAACCAAGATTCTAATGGAATGATCAAGTGGGAGGATTATATAAATAAATTTATTAATATAGAGGCTTGAATTAATGATAATGAGGCATAATCCCAACCCTAATCTGTCAAAAGACCTAAAACTAGTCATTTTGACCGTTTGGGTCCAAACTAACACTTTTACATGTGTTATACCTAGTCCAAGACTAGGATATATATTTTGTGAAGGAAACATGTAGCCTAGGCCATGGTTTTCCTTCACACAAGCCACAACCTGGGTCAAAAAAGTGCTTAAGCTAGTCAACAAGCTCCTAAAAGGCCCTCGGGGGTCTTTATAAGGCCTATCTTGCATGTAAAAGGGCCAGGATGAACTAAGGATGTATAGAGGGTAAAAACATGATGTGGGAGAGGTCTAATTAGGTGGTAGATGTCTCAAAGTAGGATGACTAGGGTCATTAGCCTTCATGTTATTCAATGTGTAATCATAGGGAGTAGGGTCATGGGATGTACAATTACATATGCCCACGAGGTAAAAACAACCAGTGTCTGAATGAACAAGGAGTGTTGTGTAGTACCTAAAATCCACACCAAAGTAAAATAAATAAATAACTAAAAATATAAAAGGAAACATCACCTACACTTACCAAATAAGGATGATGATGGAAGAAGTCAATGGTGTGATCCACAGGTCAGAGTGCAAATTTTGTGTAATCCAAAATCCAACTCCAACTCTAACTCTAACTCCTATAAATAAGGGACACACATGATATCAAATCAAAACATACTATATATAATGAAATTCACTAGGGCATCATCCCTAGTGTTCTCCCTGCAAGGGATATGGGTGAACTAGATGTCCTAAAAAAGAGGGAAAATCATGCACTTCTTCAAAGAGGGGGAGAAACTAAAAGCTAAGGATGGCCCAGACATTGGCTAGTTGAGACACAACTAAGAGTGAGTCAGAGAACAACTACACATAAAATGTACCTAACTCATAGGCATCGATCAAGGTGCTAATGATTACATATACTCAATGACATTATTCATCTAGATGGTAAGGAAAAAACTAGCCGTAACAAGCTCATGGTCACATTGATCATCGATAACCCAAGCCACAACTACTAGTCTTGGGCTTCTCTAACTTATACCATTTGTGTGAATCACCACTAAGAGGTGTACCATAATAGGGGTCAAGGATGCAAGACTAATAAAATAAAATTAAAGTGATGTAAGTGAGTTACATGAGGGAAAAAAATAATGAAATCAAGCCACAATCATAATGGTTGACCAACATTGGCCATGGTGAGAGGCAACAAGGGAAAGTGGGGGAAGTTTAGAGAAGATGAAGACTAATCAATAAGACTAGAATAAGTCCTAAACCACTACAACCAGCTGACAACCCTACCTACAACCATGATGAATAAGAGAGAGATGGAATTATAATGAATCAATTATGGAAAAGTAGAGAAATGACTAACTAAAATAAGTACAATAAGTAACTCCTATCCCTAGGTGCCCACGAGATGGGACATGGGCTTGAGAGGTCAATGGGGACCTAGGAGGGGTCTTGGGGACCAAAATAGGGCTAGAGTGGGCCTAAGGAAACCTTAGATTAAACAATATAGGTTTCTAATGCACTCAAATCATGTTGAAACCCCTAATATGAAGGTTTCATCGTTTGGAAAATAAAAATTGAGAAAATACCCCAAAAGGGCCCACAAGGTGCATCCATCAATGAGTTCATGGGCCTGATAGGCCAAAGGACCTAGGGGTACTAGAGAATAGAATAGTCCTAAAACACACCCAAAGAGGCCTCAAAGATAGAAATTGACCCTACCATTGCATCCAAAATGGGCCAAAACCTTTAAGATGAAGGCTTAGGGGTTTTGAGAGAAAAAATAGAGTGAAACAAAGGCCTAAAAAGGGAAAAAAGAATGTTGTTAGCCCAGGGCATATTTCCCAAAAATCTATGGCCTAGACTAGAAGAGACCAAAAATAGGCCTAGGGAACCTATAAAGGGCCCAAAATGGAAGGGAAATGGGGAAATAAGAAGAGGATGTTTGTGAGTTTGTCAAAACATATTTTTCTTCTTCGATGATGCACACGACTGATCTAGGGTCACATTGCTCTCTCATGTAGATTCAAGGAGGATTCAGAGTTTGAGAGGCAAAAAATACATCTCAACTAGTACATATACCACCACTGTGTAAGGGTGAACCATGAGAGAGTGTCTCAATATTAATTATAATGAGAGGCAAGGAGGGGTGATAGAAGTCTTGTGATAGACGAAGACAAGCAAGGGAAGTCTAGAGCAAGTCATAAGCAACCACAACCACTAACCCACACCACCTACAAGAACTATAAAAAAGGAGTGAGGGATATGGTAGAGTGATAGCTACTAATAAGTAGTATATTGACAAACTAAAAGAAGCAAAAGACTCTGATTCTATCCCAAGGTGCATCTAAAGAGGAGTGCATAAGCCAAACAATAAAGGAGACCCACAAGGGTCTGATGATGGATGCCATAAGAGGGGAAATACACCAAATGAGGGATTTGAGGAGGGTGTTCTAATAAACTGTGAGGCTCACTAAAGTACCAGAATCCTAGGCTTGGGCCTACCCCCAAGGGCAAGCTGTCACCTCACCATAACTAGAGGCCTACCATCAAGGCAGACCATTGCTTGGCCTATGAAGAGGCCAAACAAGAGGGAGAAGGTAGGGAGAGGGATATGAAACATCCATATCCCTAGGTTCACTATTAATGGCCTAAAATATAGGATTTCCATGGGTAGAGTCATTGTTGGTGAATGAGACCTCTAAAACCAAACAAGTGAGAGGATGGTGATGCATATGATACATGGGCATGAGCTTGTAAGATATCCTCTCATTGATTATGTTAGGTGATATACCATGGATGTAATAGCACTAAATATTAGACTCAATGACTCTAGCAGCCTCAGTAGGAGATGTGTTGATAGGTACAATACTCTAATGGTAAAAGTGAGATGTAAGGGGGAACTCAACATTTGGGGAGACATCCTAAAAGAGGTCTCTAAAAAGAGATGAGATATCCTAGTGCCATAGAGTGGAAGAGGGAGTTGGCTGATGAATGCCATATTTTGAAGGAGTCAATGTTGCTTGATACTCAACTATATCACAATGTTCATCCTTGAGAAAATGAGATTCAAAATTAGGGGGTGTGTGGAAATACACACAACCCCATGAGGAGATAACCAAAGCCTCACTTGAGGGATTTTTCTTTTCATAGATAAAATCCTAAGGATCTGGGTTAGCCTCCATAGTTTGAACCTCACCTTCATGCATGAACTAAACCATGTGAAACATGGCTAATGTGATAGCCTACATAACAACAATACAGGGATGGCCAAGAATCATATTATATGAAATATCCAAATCTAACACACAAAACTTAATCTTAATGGTCTTCGGCCTAAACTTGACCTAGAGATTCACATTCTCCATTAGTGTAACTATGTTTTTATTAAAACTAACATAGTTATGGTAAGAATTAGAGAGCTTCTTTTGACTGATCTTGATATCATTAAACACATGCAGGGCATGATATTCAACATGGATCCTTCATTGATAATTCACCAATTGACATATAAATCATCAATAGAAGACTTGATTTAGAGAGGGAACCTATCCCTCTTGGCTAGAATCAAAGCATCTAGAAAAGATGCAGGGTTAAAAGAGATAATGGGAGGGGGAGGGTGCTCAAATGTGTTGGAGTTGAATAGAACTTTAACATCATCCTATAGTGGACCCTCATGAGAGAGACCAAGTTCATCAAAGATGAGGCCCCTTTTCTTAGGGTAAAGGTGAAGAAGGTCCCAAATTTAATATCCTAGCTGAGAGGCCTTGTAACTCATCTATGATGGAGTAAGGATGTTATCTAGCCTAGGGAGGGATGTTACCTTGAAATTCAAATTTGACTTTAGGGTTCCCTACCCCTGTGGGCTAGATAGGAGGTCCAACATGACTAGTCTCTCCAATAATGTCAGTGACCTAACCTGAGTGTGTGTTGACAAAGCACTCATACCTATTAGAGGCTATGTCAATAGCATAAATGACCTTTTTACTCTTGTGTTTGGCTTTCCCTCTAGGTTCAACTTAGGAGGAGGATTCAGAAGAGGTGGAAGAGTAAGAAGGAGAACAAGGGGCCTTAGACTTTTATTTCTTCTTTTTCTTCTTATTTTCCTTATCATGGTCAAGTAGAGGATCCTTAAAAACTTTTAACTTGTGGTTGGGTTCTAAAAGAGGATAACTCTAAGATAGAGGTGAGGCTTGCAGACTAGACTTTTAGGTGGCACAATTGGCATCATCATACTACCTCATCTAATAGAAGTTGCAAAACTTAGTAGGGTCATAAGGAAAAATCATCCATTTTTTATTGCACTTGATTTAAAATCCTTATTTTTAGTTGGCTTCTTGATCAAATAATTGACCTCATGGTTGTCCTTCTTGTCATTCTTCTTGGGAAGAGAATTAATGACACCATCATTGGTCACATTACAATTATGATCACATGAAGAGGATGAGTTTTGGGAAGGGATGGGCCACATGAATGCACATACCTTAAACACCTCGATATTTATACACTCATTAATAGCTTCATAATAAGAGGTAGGTTCATGTTTGAGGACCTCAAATGAACCTCTTACCTCAATTCTTTCATGAACATATCATAAAGCTAGTCATCTAAGAACCTAGTCCTACACATATAAACAACTAAGTGCCATATACACACAAAATCAAAGTTAGACTCACCCTTGGCCTACACCATGGAAGTGAGTGATTAGATGTCAAGGTTAAAGGGTCTAAAAATATTGAAATACTAGTGGAAGTCATCTAAAAGGAGATATAAACTAAAGAGAGAATGTGGTGGTAGATTTTAAAACCAGATAAGAGCTTCAACTCATAGAGAATGAGTGAAGAGATTAAACATCATGCCTTCATCCTATTCCTAGTCCATACACACCATCATGAATTTCATGATATGCTTCATAAGACTAAAGTCTTTCATCCCATTAGACTTAGGTAGTTTAGGGATAGGAGTAGGAAGGGGAATAACATGTACCCAAGGGGCTAGAGGATTTTTATGGAGATCCAAATAAACATGGTTGATAGAAGGTTGGTGATGAAATCTGAGAGTCATCTCATGATGATGATGATTCCTATGCCCATAGGAATCACCATGACCATGATCATGGGTAAAATGATGTCAGGGAGGTTCCCGATGAAGAGGATGTTCATGATATAAATCATCTCTAACGTGGGGTGGAGAATGGACATGGAAGTGTGATGGTTCTTATGAGGATGATGGGAAGACATGGCATACTAATAAAAATAATCATGATGACCAAGATATTCATGGGTTGGTCATGTGCCATCACATGAGGGTTAATTGGTTTCTGCTAATGTTCCTGATATGCATCCCATAGATCTCTATTCTACAAGTGGTGATTGAAATCAACATACTCATCAAAAACTTTAAAATAAGGACTAAGAGGATGGGAGGAATCCCCAAGTTGGTGATACCTTCCCAAGTTATAATACCTATGACCCACAACATAGATATGATGGTGTTCTTGATCTAAAGTCTCTAGTTAGGAAATAGGTAGTGATTTCACATGAGAACTAGTTGAGGCACTCAACACTGAGTAGGTATGGGATCTATTTCTAGAAGAATCATATTGTCAAATCCTAAGGGGAGAAGGAAGCACTTATTCACATGAATACATTTTATGGAAATCATTAATGATTGCATGTAACTCTTTAGGCCCTAACTACATAAGGAGATCCTCATCAACTTAAATGGGTGAATAAGCATAACATGAGGCTGAGATAAAACATCCTCTAATAAATGAAGCTTGGACTAATGAAAAGGATATCAATTCCATTGGTTATATTAGTATTAATATTGTTCCCTTTTAAATATGAGATGGTTTAGACTACCATGATGGGTTGAGGGAAGCTCTTGGTCCTATGGTGACTATGGCATTCCATTGAAAATGTGGCTTGTTTTTTAGTGAGCTCAAGGATGAAAACTTGAATCCATTAGGATTGGAATCCCAAAGGTGGGAGATTTGACATGGATGCAATGAATCATGAACAACATGATAAATAATATAAAAGGCAAACTGATAGAGAACCAACTAGGAGAAAGACACAAAACTAAAGTAGGAGGAAACAACCAAGGTAAGATCCAAAACATAAGTGAATGTTAAGCACAAAATATAATAAATGGGGGTGAATCAATATATTATATATCTTTTTAATTAATAAAATTCCTTTTATTTAACCACTTAAACACACATTTAAGATATGCAAAAAACTTAAAATAATAATATGCACCACATGTGTGTGTGTGTGTGTGTGTGTGTGTGTGTGTGTGTGTGTGTGTGTGTGTGTGTGTGTGTGTGTGTGTGTGTGTGTGTGTGTGTGTGTGTGTGTGTGTGTGTGTGTGTGTGTGTGTGTGTGAGAGAGAGAGAGAGAGAGAGAGAGAGAGAGAGAGAGAGAGAGAGAGAGAGAGAGAGAGAGAGAGAGAGAGAGAGAGAGACTAAATTTTTATGTGAATACTCAAAGTGGAAAAAACCATGGAGAACAATCTCAAGTATATAAATGAGCACCAACTTAAATTACAAAGTTTGAAAGCACTAACTTGCAGAAGCACCAACCCCTTTGCTGAGAACCAAAACAACAACTATTTATGAGCACCAACCCATAGGATCACCAACCTCTTTCAAATATTTTTGAGAACCAAACCATAGGATCACCAACCTCTTTCAAATATTTGTGAGAACCAACCCACAGGAGCACAAACCCATCTTGTGTATAAAAAACAACTATCTCTCAATGTTGCTTACTCAACAAATAATATAACTCTACAATATCTCCTACTTTTCTCTCTTTGAAAACAAATACAACCTATGAAATATTTTGCATATTTAAAATGGCTTCTAAATCCTTTATTTATATATTTCCAAATTAACTTTGGCATTCACCCTTTGTGACCATTCAATCCTCATGGAAAATGGTGCCAAACTTGCATGACCCTTCATATCCTTGCATTTGAAAAGTCATATGGTAACCCTTCATAAGTAAATGCATCCTTTCCTCTTTTGTCTTTATCTTGGTGACTTTTCATATTCCTCAAAGTGTCTCTACATGGAGAAATGTGTCATAACCTCTTTTGTCTTCACATAGTGACTCTTGGAGTTCCTCAAGATGACTCTTCATGAGAAAATGCATCCCTTTCCTCTTTTGTCTTTACTTCGTGACTCTTTGACTTCTCCATGTGCCCTCTTTTGACTTAAGTGCCCTCTTTTGTCCAAATGAAAGATTTTTTAAGTAATAAATACATTTTTAATAAAGGGCTCAAGATCATACCTAATCTATATTTGAGTTATCTTTCGAATTCAACACTATTGTTTTCTAATAATGCAATGTTCTAGTTTAACAAGAGAGGGAGATTGTCTAAGAAAGTTTTATAGATTGTTTTGAGCATGTAGAGTCCTAATATGTAATAGAATTTTTTTCAATGTAAGCATATCATGTAATGGTAAATATCTCAAGCAATGAAGATATATTATAACCACATATGAATGCATAAACTTTAGAAACTATTTTAAACAATGCATAAAACAACTAAATCACTAAAATAAATCAAACCCTGGCATGTATACTATTTAAAATAAATAAAGAGTTTCAATTTGCAAAGAAAATTTCCCTCATATCAAGCTTAAGAGATGTGCAAACTTTTTACCAACTAATTTTCTAAGCTAAGAGGCAAGAGAGGAAGAAGATCAGGGTATGTGTAAGATGACTCCAGACCAAGAACCAAAATCTATAGAGGAGGTGAAGGAGAAGCCACCAATCTATGGAAGAGCCAATAAAAAGATCAAAAAATAGGTGAAATGGAGTCTTGAGTGAGCAAGGAACAACACAAAATATTTAGGAACACTATCAAAAGCAATAAAACCCACCAAGAATAGCTACAGTAATGTAGGGCATCCCCTATCACAATGGAAGCTATTGTGCCAAGCAAGAATCAAGAGAGATTCAAGGAGGCAACCAAGATTCCAATGGAATAATAAATTGGGAGGATTATATCAAGAAATTGATCAAGAGATAGAATCAAATTAATGATAATGAGGCATATATCCCAGCCCCAATCTACTAAAAGACCTAAAACTAGCCATTTGTAACTATTTGGGTCCAAACTGGCACTTTTGCACGTGTTCTGCCTAGGTCATGGCCAGGTTAAGGCTTTTTGGAAGGAAAAATATGGCCTAGGTCATGGGTTTTCTTCACACAAGCCTCAACTTGGGTCAAAAAAGAAGGCCCCAGGGGGTCTCTAAAGGGCCTGTCTTGCATGAAAAAGGGCCAAAATGGACTAAAGATGTATGTAGGATAAGAATATGATGTGAAAGATGTCTAGGTAGGTGGTCAATGTCTCAAACTAATATGAACATGGTTTGTAGTCTACACATGAGCTGATGTGTAATCAGAGAGAGGAGTAGGTTCATGAGAAGTATGATTACACATAGGTTATGATCTGAGGCCATCATCACACAAAATTATACAAGTAAGAATGAGAATTGTGCATGAAAGTGTGAACAAGATTTGTTCCAAGGAGTGTGTATGATTTCATGAAAGATGAAAGCTATGTGTAAATGAACAAATGAAGAGTGTGTTTGGTTACACATAAATGACTCATGCATATACTCAAATATTTTCCAAGCATCACTAGGAGACTCCTAATTTCTAATCTAGAGTAAGAATTCATCCTTAACACTCCATAATATAATTGACATGGCTTATTAGGATTTATTTTGAAATGCATTTGAAAGCTCAAGTGTAACATGTTGTTTAGACGGGGCTTTTTAGTCCCAATGATAATGTTTCATAGTTTTTGTGCCATAAATTCTACCTTAATACAAATTTTCTATGTATTATAGTTTTATCCATTAAGTATTTGAGATTTATCTAATATTAAGTTAGGTGAATCCATTGCTTCCCTTTAAGAATGACATAAAACACTAGATAATGCTTAAAATTGAACTATTTTCTAATGTGAATTTGAACTGTATTTAATAGTAAATCAAACTAAAAAATGTAAACAAGTAATATTTGTTCAAATAGATGTGATACAAGGAAAGAAATTATAATAATTTACACTATATTAGGTATGTCAAGTGTTGCACATTGAACAACTATCTAAACACTATTATTAAAAAGGTGTAAAAATTATAATAAGCTTAAAAATAATAATATACCACATAAATACATCTAAAAGGTGTTAAAACATAGGAAATGGCTGGTCACATGACTATGCTTAAAAAAAATCACTAGGTCAAATTTCATAAAACAAAGGTCAAAGATACACAAGAGTTTTACATGTGAGTTACTCTACACACAAACCAAAAAAGTTTTCTAATTGACTAAAAAAATGACTTGACCAAAAAATAAAGAGCTATTGGGTTTTGAACACTAGACCTCTTCCTTACAAGATTTTAGCAAAGTGAGAGCCACCAACCCGCCTTGGAGATTAATCAAAATTTACATGCATTAATTTATATTTATACATTATTATATTTGATTTTTTATTTATTTTTTAATATATATATATATATATATAATTATATAATGTGCATGTAATTTTAATTTTTTTAAATTGATATATTCTTTTTTTAAATTTTTGATTTAAAAAAACTTAGCCAAGGAAGGTGGGGCCAAGGTTTGATTATGTGGTAATTTTGATTTTAATTAAATAATTATTTATTAAATAATTCCACAGACATTATACTAACTTTTGCATGCTTTCACGTAGAGATATGACTCTCCTGTAAATGCAATAGTGCTAATAACAACTTGAATAAGTCACCAAATTACATGAAAATTTTCCAATCTTCCTAAATCCTTGCCCCAAAGCATATTACACTTTCAAAATCAAAATTTTGATACAAAATTTAGATTTATCATTTCACTAGGTCATATTATATTCTTGAGTTGGAGATAAATTTTTTTAGGAGCTTAGAATGGCCTTCTCAAGGTCTAAAAATTTGCAATAGGCCTTGAAACTCCACAATGATGCAACCAAAACCTTTAAAAAGTAATTTGGAATCCAAAAAAATATTTTTAATTTTGTTTAATGCCACAAGGCCATATAAACATGCCCAAGTAACACAAATATTCAAAAAAATCAATTCTAGTTGCTTGAAAAGAGATTTGGACTACCTTAATGGAGATTATAAGCCCATAATGTCCTCTACCAGAATCCACAATATCAAAAAAGTAATAAATATGGATTTCAAGCTTCTAAGGTCGTACGATGGTCGTATAACTTCTTTACAGGGTTGAAAAATTTGAATATGACTTTAAAATTTAATGTTAAACTCAATACAAATTGCTTGCCAAGCTTGCCAATCTTCTCCACTCCCTATGGCTCAAATTCCATGAAATAATTCATAAAACAATACACATGTAATGAACATACACATGACATATAAAATGTAAATGATTTACAAAGCATAGCGTAATCAAATCACACAAATCATTGTATGCATGATACAAATACTAACGTGGGAAAACCTTGAGTTTTAAAAAACCCACAAAGATGATATTCATATAATTGAGAAACTATTCCCCCAATACAAAGCTTTCAAATTCTCACTTTCTCCCAAGAAAGCCTTCATAAAACACTATAATATATTTTCCATGTGCAAATATAATTCAATCATCGATATTCGATCAAGTGTATTCCAATTCACTAAGTGTGAAATACAATAGGGGTATAACCCTATTTATAATGTGGATGAAGTGAGGTGACAATTTTAACCAATGGGTCCATCTATCTCGAGAATCATTTAAATAATTGATAAAAAATAAAATACTATGTTTTATTATTTATTTACACAGGGTTTTCACCTTGTGTTAATAAATAAAATACCATGTTTTATTATTTATTTACACAAGGTTTTCACCTTGTGTTATTAAATAATAAATTGTTATTATTTAATTATACCAAACTATAATAAGGGTCTAAAATATCCCATTTATTCATTAAATGTTCTAATAAATACAAAAATTATAAAATGGTTCAAATTGACAACAGGGATATTAAGCCACAAAATATTTATACTCTTTATCACCCTGTTCACTAATAGTTTTTCTCTTGGCTATGTTTTAGGTGGCACTCTTTTAGTATGATGTGGGTGAACCTCAATTTTATGTTTGAACACCTTAGGGTGGAAAAATCTTTTATAGTTATAGTCATTTCTAATCATCATCATTTATCCTCCCATTTCTTGGAGAACTATATCAGCCTGACATCCACACGGACTATGTAGGCATCACTTGAATATTGTTGGCTATTCAAGCCACCCTTGGACTTCGACACTTGACAGGCTTGGAGACGGTAATTTTTTTCCAATACCAACTGAGTAAATTCCTTTCAAGGTCCTTCATGATGATTAGGTAGGTTTAAAAATAGGTATGCAAAAGTTATTAAGGTTCTTTGTACTTTTGCTTCATTTAATGAGTCTTAAAATCACTTTAAGATTCATGGTTTGTATTAGGCTTCTTAGAGACTATATTTGTATGGTTTCTAATGTATGGATGTGTTTTAAGGTCTTATATAAGGTATTCAATATTTTTAAGCCTCTATTTATGTCCAAAAAGTACCCAAACTACTCATTAATGCCTAGTCTTACAACAAGGCCTAATATATTAGTCCTAAAGTCATGATGTCCTAGTGAGGCCTATTTGACAATTGGATATGTGAATTTATTTTCTAGGGTGACATCCTCCAAAAAGAGTCTAAGTCATTTGATAGTGTCATGGCAGAATTGTATAGACCTATTTCTAGCTTCTCTCTAAGGTCTCAAACCAAGTGAGAATGTTTATAGGTCTACAGTTGAACTAGAAACCTCATGGGTGATAATGAGCTTCTCAAGAATTTTCAAGGATTATTAAAATTTTAAATTTCAAGTCTAGTAGGAGTCATATTGAGGATTCAAACATCTTAAAAGTTATAGGTCTATAACATTGAATTGGAGCTCTATGAAATATCAAATTATTGCAAGTATGTTGCAGGTCCTGAATAGTACCTTCATGATGTCAAGAATGAGAAATTGGTTCTTGAGTTTAGATAGTATGTTTACAAGTGTAAAAGGTTTTAAGTTTTATTGGGATAATTTAAGATGATCTACAATCTCATTATGAAGATTTAAAGTTGTAAACCTAGCAGACAAGGTCAAATGAATTTCAAGGTCTCTTGGTGAAGTGGAAGAACACTTGAAGAAAGAGGTTTCAAGGGTCCTAGAGGGCTAAGACATGATAAAAATTCTTTAGACCTTCAAGATTCAAGGTTCAATATCTTGTTCTTCAAGGACCTATTGCTATGATAGAAAGGTTTTATCTTGAAAAACTCACTAGTAGGCCTAACTAATTATTTTGAAGGAGTTTTGAGGTGTCTTAGCAAGTGTTGGAGGACTATATGAAGATAAATATAGATAATAAGGATGTTAAATCCTAAACACCACCTATAAGGCCTATAAATTCAATATATTGGGGCCCAACTGATTTGGTGACATCTATTATGTGATGTGTTTTTTTCTGATGTGTGTTTGTAAATAAAGAATAGAAGTACATTTGTATTCAGGTATTGAAATAAGTGAGCATCTTTATAGTTTCCCATGAGATAAAAATAGTGATGAGGACTAAAATAATGTTGTAGCATTATGTAAGTTGGTAAATCGAGTGTAAAACCATCTGTTGTTTGTAGGTTGTTAATAAACTAAGTGTAAACGCATCTATTTTTTGTAGGTTATTGGTAAACTGAGTGTAAAACCATCTAATATTCTTATTTTATTGGTAAACTAAGTGAAAAACAATCATTTAAGTTTTGTGGGAGTTATAATATAGGATAATGTCTTCCTTATGTTCTCACTAAGGGGGAATGTTAGGAATAGTGCAATGTTAGTGCTCACATTTGGGTAAATATTATTTTTTTAAATTGTTTTGGTGGAACCTTTACCCTATATGCTTTTTATTGGAGCTCTAACTAGTTTGGGACACAATAATGGGGCCAGATCCCTAATACACAGGTACCAAAATTACCAACAATGGCTATAACTGGCCAGAGAATACCAATGAATGGCCATAACTAGCCCGATAATACCATCAACAACCATAACCGACCCTAGAATAATAATGATCGAACCCAACTAGAATCTAATACCAAACTGATATTTGAACCTAGGTGGTGCTTGTAGCAACCAAGCCACTTTACCAACTCACCCACATCTCATTCATATTTTTTTGTAATATTATTATTAATATTAGTTGTTAACTCATTTAATAATAATATAGGTAAAACAATATAATTATGTGTGTGAGTGATTTATGAGAACAAATCACATAGAGAGATAGGTGTGTGAGAGAGAATAAAGGGATGCTAGAGAGATATTAGGAGATAGGGATGAGATATCTAAGAGATTAAAGATGAAGGTTAAATCCATGAATGTAGGAGTACAAACACCTATAAAATGTAATATTTATCATTATATTGATAACCTAAATAGCATATGTGAATGAATTATATCTGAATGCTAAATCAACTTATATACATGTCCTAGAGGCCATCACATGGATTCAAGGTGAATTTTAGTTTGGTCATACTCCTATAGCCTGTCAAACATGGCTAGGAATGGAGATTAATGGTCATTAAGAGTATGATGGAGTATGAAAGCATTGAAAACTTATCCTAAAGGTGTGTAACCCCCTTAATTAAGTGTCAATCAATCACAATTCAACTACAACTCCAAGTATCATAGGAGGTCTTATTTCAAGTCCACCATCCAACAAAGCTCTAACATGTATGAATAAAGGTGGAGATGAGCAAGTTAAGGCCATTAGCATAAGGAGAGTCATGTTTTTCAACAGTGAAATAGATAGTTAACCAAATCATTCATGTTTAAGCATGCTAAATGACAAAAATATCATCAATGAAGCCCTCTCCTCCACTCCTACGCCCATATTCCATGAGATACCATCAAAGTGGTAGGTGTAGTGCATTGATGAGATGTGAATGCTCTTATTTATTCTTATTTTCTAACCTTAGGTTCAGTGATGATGTAACATATAAAGTTCTGCAATCTAGTAGTGTTTTTATCCTCTCTCTTGGCTATCATTTATTATTAAAAGGGACAAAAATACCTTATTTTGTAATCCCTTTATTGGGTATAACAAAACACTGCTTTTGTAGAGACTTGAACTACTAGGTTAAGGCCTTTGAATTAAATAAATATTGGTATTCAACTTCTCTATTCTTGGATCTTATGCAATTTTAGTGTTTTATTGATATATACATGTGGTAGAGATTGTTATTCCTTGTTGTTAGGTTGTGGAGCTAAAAGCTTCAACCTGCTGCAGACATGGAGAGGTTGCTGAGTTCCAAAAGAACCGGCATCGGCAGCATGACCGACGTCGATCATGACCAATTCAGAAGGCAACTGACGACGGCAGGAAGTCAGTCGACGTCAGCAGCACCAGGGAAGCAGGGACTGGCATCAGTCGCCTGTGTGTTCCAGAACTATTTGTTGCACGAATAGTTAGTTTAGTGAATGGAGTGTTTGCATGTAAAGGCTATTTTGAGTTTTGAGCTGCGTGTCTATTATTAGTAAAATAGAAGTCTAAGTTATTGTTTAAGTCTGGGATCTATTTATAGACCCATTGGCATGTATTGTAAAGTGTGCTAGTGAAGAGAACAAAGTGTGTGTTCCTCCTAGTTCCATTATTGAGCTAGAAAGGAAGGCAAGGAAGATCCTTCCATTGTGAGTATGGTCTATTGAATTTTAGGTTGTAGGTTCATGGGAGATCAACTTGAAGTACTATAGAGTGCTTGGTGTACTAGCAGGGTTATTACTAACTGGTTGGAGAGGTGAGCACCAATTCTGTGTGTGAGTTGGTTGTTGGGACCATTTTTTGGTAGGAGAGTGTTTTGAAGAATAATTACTGTACACTTGGGGTGTGCGAAGCCTCTGTAAGGTGGAAGAGTGTGGTGGCTCTTTATTGTATTCTTTTCTATACAAGTATTAATATATAAGAGTGTATATTGTCTCTCATATTTTGTGTTATTGGTGAATTCTAGTTACTTGTGTTTCTGGTATATTTCCGCATGTTTAATTGCTTATGTTTGGTAATCATATTGTGCTCTTTCTGAGGAGCAAGATCCTAACAATTGGTACCAGAGCACATTTGTTGTTCTAAGGGTACCTGACAAGTGGTATCAGAGCTTTTGGTTGGGATACTAACAGGTTGGATTAGATCTGGTTAGTTTCTTTTGATTACAGGTTACTCACAGGGGTTTCTCTTTGAGTGGGAGTAGAGCAATGGAAGAAGATAGTAGACTACGAATGGAAAAGTTTAATAGCAGGAGGTCCAAGTTTAGGAATGGAAGAATAACCTACTAGAGATGTGAAAAGAAAGAGCAGAGAAAAGAAGATTGTTGGTTAGTAGCAGATCAACATGAAGGACATGAAGAAGAAGCAGATTTTGTAGAGTTCGTTACACAGGATGCTCTGGTATGTTCTTTGGATAAAGTAGAATCTAGGGTTTTAGATTCTGGTGCCTCTTTTCATGCATCCCCAAATAGGGTATTTTTTCATGAGTATGTCCAGAGAGACTTTGGAGAAATTTGTTTAGGGGATGGAAAGCCTTGTTAGATGATTGGCAAAGGGAAAGTGAAGCTGAAACTGTAGATAGGTAACACATGGGTGCTAAAGGAGGTCATGCAGGTCCCAGTCTTGGAGATGTGGCTAATTGCTTCAAGAAAGTTGGGTGATGAGAGATGCACAAGAACTCTCACAGCAGATGCACTTGAATTAGCGGGTGGTAAGAAAGCAGGTACTCTTTGTCTACTTGCTTATATTACTGATTCTTCTTCTGTTGCGAAGACGTGGCTTTGTAGGCTTGGTCACATGAGTAAGAAGGAGATGCATGTTCTTATGTCAAAGGGTATAGATTGAGATTTCTATATGTAGAAGAAGAAGGTAACTTTTCTTGAGGAATTCGATGTTTGTGACAAGAGCAAGAAAGCCTTGGTTTTCAAGGAGAAGATGACAGACAGGTATCAGTCACAAGGGTTGAGGAATTCTGAGCAGAGTAAGGGTGATTTGGACAAGGGTTTGATCCAAAAGGAGCTCGTGGCTAAAAGTCAATTCTCATAAGCAAAACACAGAGACTGACGTTGGCAAGAAAACCAACATTGGTGTCCAGACAGGGACCGACATCGACTATGTTCAGACCAACATCGGTGACTCAGGGCAAATAAACACCAGCGTCGATCAGGGGGGAACCGACGTCGGTGATGAGGTAGTCGCAGGGAACTGAGATCGATCGGGAGCAGACTGGAATGTGACTGGCATTGGTCACTGAGATGAATTTTGGGTGGATAGCAAGCTGTCAAGGGAGTCTCAAGCACCCATATGAAGGACTTAAAGGGTAGGTAAGCCTCAAATTCATCATTTCCCTTCTTTACACTACTTATTGCTCACTGATGGTAAAGAACCAGGAAGTTGTTAAAGAAGCAGAACAGATAGATCTAGGAAACATTGGGAGCTTGGCATGGATGAGGATGTGATTCTTTGGAGAAGAACCAAACAGAGATTTGTTGGTAGAGTTGCTAGCTAGAAGGAAGCACTGAGAAACGAATGGATGTTTAGGATAAAGAAGAGCAGGAATGGATACGTGAGACGGAAGATCAGGGTATATGGTCTTGAGTAAGCTACAGGGAAATGGAGGTTTGATCATTATGTTTCTCTTTACCAAGTTGGATAATATTAGCTACATTATCCTATTACTGTATGATGTGCTTGTTACAGGGTTACATATACAGGTATTGCTGAACTAAAGGTAAAGCTAGTTTAGGGGTGTGTCATGGAGAATCTAGGAGCAGCAAGATTCTTTGGCATGAGTGTGTTTTAGGGACATAGAAGGTCATATGTTGACTTTGTTTTAGGATGATTGTGTGAGACCGGTTAGCACGCCGATGGTTGGACAGTTCACAGAACAGGGGTCTTGATTCACATAATGAGGTTAAGTGCATGGTATGTACTAAACTTGAGTTTTCCCAAGCAGTAGGAGTTGTCAGAAAGTTGGAGCCAATTTGAGAAAGAAGCATTGGAGGGCAGTTCAGTGGATTCTTAGAGGGACCAGCAATAGGTGCACATACTATGCAGGTTCATGTTATTTTCTACATGGTTTGTAGATGCGGATGTGGCAGGTAATTTGGATGACAAGTTTTTCACTACAGGCTTTGTGGTGGGTAGTCTTCAGGGGTGATCTTGAAGAGGGATACAGAGCCAAGGGAACAAACTAGACGGTGTATAGGTACATGTACAGTTGCAGCTGTTTATCTCCAAGTGGGAGATTGTTAGGTTGTGGAGCTAAAAGCTTCAACCTGTTATAGACATGGAGAGGTTGTTGAGTTCTAGAAGAACCAGCATTGGCAGCATGACTGACATCGGTCATGACCAGTGCAGAAGGCAATCGGTGATGGCAAAAAGTTGGCCGATGTCGGTAGCACCAGGCAAGCAGGGACCGACATTAGTCGCCAGTGTGTTCCAGAACTGTTCGTTGCACGAATAGTTAGTTTAGTGAACAGAGTGTTTGCATGTAAAGGCTATTTTGAGTCTTGAGTTGCATGTCTATTATTAGTAAAATAGAAGTCTAAGTTATTTTTTAAGTCTGGGATCTATTTATAGACCCATTGGCATGTATTGTAAAGTGTGTTAGTGAAGAGAACAAAGTGTGTGTTCCTCTTAGTTCCATTATTGAGCTAGAAAGGAAGGCAAGGAAGATCCTTCCATTATGAGTATGGTCTGTTGAATTGCAGGTTACAGGTTCATGGGAGATCAACTTGAAGTACTATAGAGTGCTTGGTGTACTAGCAGGGTTATTACTGACTGGTTGGAGAGGTGAACACCAATTCTGTGTGTGAGTTGGTTGTTGGGACCATTTTTTGGTAGGAGAGTGTTTTGAAGAAGAATTACTATACACTTGAGGTGTGGGAAGCCTCTGTAAGGTGGAAGAGTGTGGCGGCTCTTTATTGTATTCTTTTCTGTACAAGTATTAATATATAAGAGTGTATATTGTCTCTCATATTCTGTGTTATTGGTGAATTCTAGTTACTTGTGTTTTTGGTATATTTTTGCATGTTTAATTGCTTATGTTTGGTAATCATATTGTGATCTTTCTGAGGAGCAAGATCCTAACAATTGGTACTAGAGCATGTTTGTTGTTCTAAGGGTACCTGACAAGTGGTATCAGAGCTTTTAGTTGGGATACTAATAGGTTGGATTAGATCTGGTTAGTGTCTTTTGATTACAGGTTACTCACAGGGGTTTCTATTTGAATGGGAGTAGAGCAATGGCAGAAGACAGCAGACTACAAATGGAAAAGTTTAATAGCAGGAGGTCCAAGTTCAGGAATGGCAAAATAACCTGCTGGAGATGTGAAAAGAAAGATCAGAGAAAAGAAGATTGTTGGTTGGTAGCAGATCAGCATGAAGGACATGAAGAAGTAGATGTTGCAGAGTTCGTTGCACGGGATGCTCTGGTATGTTCTTTGGATAAATTAGAATCTAGGGTTTTAGATTATGGTGCCTCTTTTCATGCATCCCCAAATAGGGTATTTTTTCATGAGTATGTCCAGGGAGACTTTGGAGAAATTTGTTTAGGGGATGGAAAGCCTTGTTAGATGATTGGCAAAGGGAAAGTGAAACTGAAACTGCAGACAAGTAACACATGGGTGCTAAAGGAGGTCATGTAGGTCCTAGTCTTGGAGATGCGGCTAATTGCTTCAAGAAATTTGGGTGATGAGAGATGCACAAGAACTCTCACAGTAGATGCACTTGAATTAGTGGGTGGTAAGAAAGCAGGTACTCTTTATCTACTTGCTTATATTATTGATTCTTCTTCTGTTGCAAAGACGTGGCTTTGTAGGCTTGGTCACATGAGTAAGAAGGAGATGCATGTTCTTGTGTCAAAGGGTATAGATCGAGATTTCTGTATGCAGAAGAAGAAGGTAACGTTTCTTGAGGAATCCAATGTTCATGAAAAGAGCAGGAAAGCCTTGGTTTTCAAGGAGAAGATGACAGATAGGTATCAGTCACAAGGGCTGAGGAATTTTGAGCAGAGCAAGGGTGATTTGGACAAGGGTTTGATCCAAAAGGAGCTTGCAGGTAAAAGTCAGTTCTCACAAGCAAAACACAGAGACCGACGTCGGCAGGAAAATTGGCATCAGCATCTAGATAGGGACTGACATCGACTATGTTTAGACTGACGTCGGTGACTCAGGGCAGATAAACACTGGCGTTAGTCAGGGGGAACCGACGTCGGTGATGAGGTAGTCACAGGGAACTGACATCAGTCAGGAGCAGACTGGAATGTGATCGGCATCGATCACTGAGATGAATTTTGGGTGGACAGCAAGCTGTCAAGGGAGTCTCAAGCACCCATATGAAGGACTTAAAGTGTAGGTAAGCCTCAAATTCATCATTTCCCTTCTTTACACTACTTGTTGCTCACTGATGGTAAAGAACCAAGAAGTTGTTAAAGAAGCAGAACAGGTAGATCCAAGAAACAGTGGGAGCTTGGCATGGATGAGGATGTGATTCCTCGGAGAAGAACCAAATAGGGATTTGTTGGTAGAGTTGCTAGCTAGAAGGAAGCACTGAGAAACGAATGGATGTTCAGGATAAAGAAGAGTATGAATGGATACGTGAGATGGAAGATCAGGGTATATGGTCTTGAGTAAGCTGCAGGGCAATGGAGGTTTGATCATTGTGTTTCTCTTTACCAAGTTGGATAATATTAGCTACATTATCCTATTACTGTATGATGTGCTTGTTACAGGGTTACATATACAGGTATTGTTGAACTAAAGGTAAGGTTAGTTCAGGGGTGTGTCATGGAGAATCTAGGAGCAGTAAGATTCTTTGGCATGAGTGTGTTTTAGGGACATGGAAGGTCATATGTTGACTTTATTTTAGGATGATTGTGTGAGACCGGTTAGCACGCCGATGGTTGGACAATTCACAGAACAGGTGTCTTGATTCACATAATGAGGTTAAGTGCATGGTATGTACTAAACCTAAGTTTTCCCAAGCAGTGGGAGTTGTCAGAAAGTTGGAGCCAATTTGGGAAAGAAGTGTTGGAGGGTAGTTCAGTGGATTCTTAGAGGGACCAACAGCAGGTGCACATGTTATGCAGGTTCATGTTATTTTCTTCATGGTTTGTAGATGCGGATGTGGTAGGTAATTTGGATGACAGGTTTTTCACTACAGGCTTTGTGGTGGGTAGTCTTCAGGGGTGATCTTGAAGAGGGATATAGAGCCAAGGGAACAAACTAGACGGTGTACAAGTACAGGTACAGTTGTAGCTATTTATCTCCAAGTGGGAGATTGTTAGGTTGTGGAGCTAAAAGCTTCAACCTGTTGTAGACATGGAGAGGTTTCTAAGTTCCAGAAGAACCGGCATCGGTAGCATGACCGACGTCGGTCATGACCAGTGCAAAAGGCAACCGATGATGGCAGGAAGTCGGCTGACATCGATAGCACCAGGCAAGCAGGGACCGGTGTCGGTCGCCTATGTGTTCTAGAACTATTAGTTACATGAATAGTTAGTTAGTGAATGGAGTGTTTGCATGTAAAGGCTATTTTGATTCTTGAGCTGCGTGTCTATTATTAGTAAAATAGAAGTCTAAGTTATTGTTTAAGTCTGGGATCTATTTATAGACCCATTGGCATGTATTGTAAAGTGTGCTAGTGAAGAGAACAAGGTGTGTGTTCCTCCTAGTTCCATTATTGAGCTAGAAAGGAAGGCAAGGAAGATCCTTCCATTGTGAGTATGGTCTGTTGAATTGCAGGTTGCAGGTTCATGGGAGATCAACTTGAAGTACTGTAGATTGCTTGGTGTACTAGCAGGGTTATTACTGACTGGTTGGAGAGGTGAACACGAATTCTGTGTGTGAGTTGGTTGTTGGGACCATTTTTTGGTAGGAGAGTGTTTTGAAGAAGAATTACTGTACACTTGAGGTGTGGGAAGCCTCTGTAAGGTGGAAGAGTGTGGCGGCTCTTTATTGTATTCTTTTTTGTACAAGTATTAATATATAAGAGTGTATATTGTCTCTCATATTCTGTGTTATTGGTGAATTCTAGTTACTTGTGTTTTTGGTATATTTCCGCATGTTTAATTGCTTATGTTTGGTAATCATATTGTGCTCTTTCTGAGGAGCAAGATCCTAACAATTAGTACTAGAGCATGTTTGTTGTTCTAAGGGTACCTGACACTTGTGTATGTCCATCTCCCTTCATTGTGGTGTAAGTAGGCTTATATTTTATAGGTCATATGTTGTGTTATAAGTGGTTATGTAAATGATTACTTGTGTAAGTTCGCCAATTGTGTCTTGTGCAAGAAATTTTGGTTATCCCTTATAGTTCTAACATAGTCCACCACCTTCATATGAAACACTTATCCTCGAGAAACTCAATTTAGAGATTATGTAGTTTATAATTCAGTCTTTATCATAACTATTGTGTTGTTTAGGTAGGTATAGGATATACTCAAACTTGGTGCATCACCCCTCTTTCAATGTTTTTAGCTTCTCTCTCCCTCTTTCCATGGATAGAGTCTTAGTGTAGCTTATAGAGGATTTGTTAGTGTAGGATTTAGGGATACAACTTGATCCTAAATTAGGTGCACTATGGTTGAAAAGGATATGGACTTATCCATAGATTCACTCATATCATAAGTCACCCACACATAGGAGTGTTTCCATTGTGTTAGTTGAAATAGATCTTAAGACCTGATACGGTGAATTTCAACATGACAACAGATACATGGGGTATCTTAGGATAACTTTATTTCTATTATCATCCTCATCATTTATATTTCACTATCTTCAGAGAGAATTAATTAGGACTATCACATGAGTGAATAGTTGTCTTTTATTTTCCCTCATCCTTTTTATCACCATCCTCCTTACCTTATGATCTTACTATTTTAAAAGTATATATTTCTCATGCTCTCATCATTTTATGATCCATTCCTATTTTTCCTCAATTTTTATTTTATTTACTTATCATCACATTTATTTTTTCCCAATTCCTAGGAGAACTACGTTTAGCCTAAATCCCACCATAGACTATGCAAGCAACATCCATTTGCATGGGGTATTTAGAGGTAGCTAGGCTTCTGCTTATTATTTTATTCCCTCCCTTTTTTGTTAAGATTAGTTTATCTCACCCTTGGATTCAACAGTAATTCCTTGTGTGAACTAGGAATTTGAATAAGAAGAGGATATTAGTATGGTGTTAGTGAAAAAATGCACAAAACAAATTGATAAAGAACATACTAAGCTAACACCTTCATGCCTAGTTACTAGGGTGAGCTTAGTAATAAAAATAAATGACAAACACAACTAAAAAGTAAGGAAAAACACAAGAATTTCTTCACCTTCCTTGGATGATCCAAATGCCTTTGCAATAATTGCTTGCTCAATTTTGTGCTCATGAAGTCCTTGGAAAGGGAAGCTTGTCTACCTCCATCTCTCCTTGGAACCTTTGGATTGTGGCTTGGCTTGGCTTGGAATCAATTTGGCATGGTAACACTAGTTTTATGAAGCTTTTGGAACCAATCCTACATTATAACTTTAAGCTTTTTGAAGATATTTGAGCATAATAACTTTACACCAAAATAGATTAGAAATGATGTTCATGGACTCTCTATTTATAGATTTTTTAGATTGTTCAGAATCAACCTAAACCATCCATCTCAAGATTGAGATGTGTGGCTAAAGATTAATCTAATTTTGTAATTAAAATTGATAAATAAGTTCATCAATATTTGGGATAAAGGAGCAATTAAATGGAATGGAGGGATTTGATGAGGCATGGGAGGCATGAATCCTGATATTTGTGGCATTTATGACTTGGGGATGTATTCCCAAGAAATGAGGTCACTTGATGATGTAGATATTCAATATTCATTTCCAAAACAAATTATTCAACAAGTTTCCATAGAATTATTAATTATGCCTTGATTTGGATTAATTATCTCTTAAGCATGATTAAGCACTTTGTGCACAAATTACTCAAATTGATCATAATGCCTTGTTATTAGTCCAAAAATTGACTAAATTGGAATTGGAAGGCAATGTTAGATGTGTTGGATTCCTTATCCTATTTAGGATATTACCAATAATAAATAATGAAGGCACATGTCTTGTGTAAGATATTTGATAAGAAATAACAATCCATAGCACCTAGGTGCAAAATTGGCATTTTGACTCAAAATGATATGATCAAAGTTAGCTGGCCCATAAATTGCATTGTCCCATTTAGGTATACCTTGGCCAAAATTGGCATTTGAATAGGTCAATTTCAAATCTTACAATGTGCTTAGTGTTTTTAGGCCAAATTGTGTATTTTAAGTGGAAATTGGCCAAAATCCTGGTTAGAGGTCATTGGTGGCCAGATTTAGGTGTCTATAGTTTTCCCCTATTTGGGAAGATGTTGCAAACCATAGGCAAAGCAATTTATTCTCAAATAATGAGAGATGGCATGTATGCTAAAAATAAGATGATAGTTGAAGAACAAATATCTAAATGGTTTTTAGGAAGCCAATGATGACACCCCCTTGAGGGAGTGGTCATTAAATTTATTGATGGATGGTCCCTCAAAAAGAAACAAGAAGAAAGGTGGAATCAACCCATGGTTGAGATTAATCTAAATGAAAAAATGCTTGCATGTATTGATGTAAAAAATATACTAATTTTCCCAAAAATGGTTACAATCAAGAATAAAAATCAAAATAATGATTTGCCCATAGGTGGTTATAAACATTAAGAGGACCTAGATTGGCTAAAGATTATTGTGCCCTAGTTAGGGATGATAAGCAAGCATAACTCAAGGATATAACTTGGAATATAGATTAAAGATGAGTGGGTGAAAAGTGATGAAAGAGACAGATAGAGGAATACTATTAATCATTAAAAATGATTAAATTGTACATACCAATGAGGATATGCTCATCCTTATTAGTAATGATATAAATAGAATGACCAATGGGTTAATTTGATCAAGGGTGGAATGGAAGGGTTTACCAAGGTGCCAAGGAGAAATTTCTATAGCTCTATTGATTATAGACCTTTCTAAAGATAATTTTTGGTGTAACATGTGATGGTAGGCTTCATGATAGAACACCATGAATATTTGGCCAAAATATGCATAAGGACTGACTCCTAATCTAATAAACACTCGAAAATAATGCACTAATGATAAAAACCATGATGACAATGTTAATGGATGAATATGGATGGACTCAAGAATAATGTGATCAAGGAATCACCTAATGAACACATATAGACTGAGTCAAGGTAACAATGCTGAAAGCAAACAAACAAAAAAATAAACAAACAAACAAAAATATTGAAAATAAAAACAAAATAAAGAATCCTAACAATGATAATGCCCCAGTAAGGTGGATCAAGGATAACTATCTAGGCTTAGATAGGAAAAATATTTTTGTATTTTTGAAATGTTTAAATGTTTTTGGAATTTTGAGGTATCTTAACTTGTTAGAGAATGATAAGATACCTAATCATAAAATGACAAGAGCATTTGGCTTAGGTTGCTTGAAAAATGGTGAGAGCGTATGAAAAAAGGGACTGAGGTAACCTCAACATGAATTGAGCATGACCCACATAATCCTAAAATGACCTCAATTCATAGTAATTCCATCCACACAAAAGGTGAAGAAAAACCAACTAGGTCCTAACAAGTTCTCAAAACTAACAAATAGCCAGTCAAATGAAAATAGTAATGGTAAGGCGATGTGGTAATACATGATAAACAAGTGTTTCCCCTAGTTTTCCCATAACCAATTATAACTAGGATACAATGACATAGGTCAATGGTACTAATTTTCCCATAGGTGGTTATAATTAGTGGCAAGACTAGTGAGACACTAATTTGCCCATAGGTGGTTATAATTAGACTCACATAAACAAACTTGATAGGATGAAAGATACCTTACCAAATCAACTATCTCACTACTTTCATAGACTATCGTTTAAACATATAATTGATTGATTGTTGAAACTTGATCAAAATCCCACCACAAAAAGTGTAGAAAGAACCAAAGTAACTAAGATCAAAATAGGATTGGGTAGGATGACTAAAAATAGGCTTTGGTCTGAATAGGAATGGAATGGTTAGATGGCATGGTCTTGCTAAGGATAATGATGGTTTGATATAATGGTAAGAGGGTTACCCCTAAGTGGTAAGGTAAGGTAAATGGAAGGGTATGTAATAATGGAAAATCGGTATGGCAAATGTGAAATGGTATGGTAAATGTTTTTGTCCTTGGTGTGGTTTTTGATTCTGTGGTTCCTACTAATGGGGAGATGCAAATCATAATCAATAAATGATACAAATAGAATACTTGATCATGTTAATTTATATACCACACCTCATCTACATAGCTACTCTATTAAGAATGGCCTATAAATTTGGTTGTCAAAAATTCTTTTATGATCTTCATTGGTCATTGATTTTGATTCCTTCAAACATCGAGATAAGGTATCTTTGTAGCCTCTACAAAAGAAAGTGTGGCCATGGATGGTAAACAAGGATAAATCATGGATGGTAGGTTTGATTGTGAAATGGAATGGCAAATGATAATGAAATGTGAAATGTTTGGAAAAAAATGAAGATCAGGATGTTTAGTCACACGTAATTTTGATGATGCCAGATTTAACATAATTTTGGTTATGGTGGGGATGAAGACTTGTTCTCTTGATAGGACCACCAATTTTTTTTGTTTTTTGATCTTGAGAGTATCTACCATCTAATTAGGCTATAGATTGGAAGCTATTTTGATTTGATCTTTTATTTTGTCTTCATCAAGTAGTGAAGAACTTTTGTGCTCAGCTATTGGTGCCTCAAAGAGGCTTTTACCAATTAAGTTTTCTTGATTTTCCCATAGCACCTTCAAGAAGGTTTCACTAAGGAATGTTGACTTTGACTTTGATTATCTTTTAGCACTTCCAAAAAAGTTTAACTAGAAGATGCTAAGTTTTGACTTTGATTTTCCCCTAGCACCTCTGAAAAAGGTTTCACTAGGAGAGTGTTCTTCTACTATATGAATTTGGTCTTGGCCTCCTTGCTCTTCTTCAACTGCTATGTCACCATGGATTTGGTTCAATAAAGTGTGATTCTATCGATCCCAATTGACACTTGTGGGAGATGGAATGTCAATGATATGGCTATTTTAGTTGATGGTAATGACATGTGGAATGGTAATTGAATGGGAAGAGGATGCACAATCCTCATAGAAGATACTAGGATAACTTGTGTCAAAGCTAATGTAATCATCCTCAAAAACTATAGAAGGATCACAAATGTATTCAAATTTATCTGTAAGGCATGCATAACCAATGTTGTAACAACCATGAACATATTCTTCTTATGAATCTAATTCTAACTCCAGGGAATCTAAATATGAGGTCGAGATTGGTGTTGATTCTACTTATGATGCCAAATCTGATATTGATTCAAAAATAGAACCTAACTCTGATTCTGATTCTTTATCTAATGAGCACTCTATTATAATGATGTCTTGTTTAATGTTTGGTATTAGATAAGTTATAGCCTATGATGGCACAATGGGCTCCATAAAAACTATTTTATCAAAGTGGGACTCCTCTAAGATTGGAATAAGGTTCATAGATGACTCCTCAAAGACTGGTTTATCAATAGGAGGATCTTGAAAAATTGGCACATGGTTGAGGTAATGATTGCTTAAAGGTAGTTATAATCATTAAGAAGTAACTCAATAAAGATTGGCTCATCAGTGTGAGACTCCTTGACAGTTAGTATAGGATCAATAGAAAATTCATCACAATATGACTTATTACAAATGGTTGAGTCAACATCCACATTTCATATTGGTTGGTTGTCTTAGCTTTGGTTTCTAATGAGTTGGAAAATACCAATTTTGAACACATCTTAGTCTTTGAAGGATTGGATGGGTTGAGGTTTGGATGGGATTGGTACTAGATGAAGAATGACTTGTGGTTGGATAATGGTAGGGCCTTAGGGAGCATGACTAATTGCACAATCCAAAGGACAAGGTCTTGGTATGATGAAGGGGCATTAAGGAGTTGATTGCTTGTATAAGCCAAAGGATAAGGTCTTGGAATGGAAATGGTGTGATGTTGTAGCCTTATAATAGAAATGGTATGATGTGGGGGAACTTGATTACTTGCATAAGCCAAAACATCTAAGTCTTCCTCATAAACCATATCATCCCAATCATGAGTTAGCTCATAAGTTGGTTCTTGACTATGTTCCATGTACTAACTATTTCAAAGAGGGTATGGATCTATATCCCAAACAACATTATTTTTAGTTGGGTCTTCAAAGTTCTCCTCACAAGCTTCTTCATGCCAATCAAGGTTTCGATTTGAATTTTGTGGATTTTGACTATGTTCCCCATATGGAGTATTTTAGGGAGAATAATAAAACTTCTTAGAAAATATTTCTCTATAGGGGTTCTTATTGGGATTTTGTGTGGCGATTATAACATAATTTAGATTGTATGTGACTCCATCATAAGTGTAGCGAGATATATCTGTGCAAATGATTAAATATCTAAAACAAAAAGGCTTAGAGTTCTATAAACTCTAAAAAACTATGTCCAAAGAACAAATGGCTCAATCTTAGTCTAACTTGGTCAAAAGGTGGACTTGTATCTCCAATATGATCTAAAAGTAGAGCTTCATCTCCAAAATTATTTGTGTTAAGACTTGGCATAAAATAGCCTAACATCAAATGTCTAATGTCAAATTTCATATGCACAAAAGGTCAAATGTCTGAATAAAAATTGATATTTCAAAGGTCTAGGTCAAACTGTTCCAAATAAGGTCTAAACTAGGAAAGGGAAAAGTTGAGTTGCTAGGTCTTTTGTCCAAACATAGATTCAAAAGCTAGGCTCAAACAAATAGGCATATGCTTGGACTTTTGGCCAAATGACATCAAAATCTATACTTGAAACAAAGGCTCATGTGATTTGATTTAATCTAACAAGTTTGGAAACAAATTTGACATAAACCCAACACATGAAATCAAACATAAACATGATCAGTTGGTATAAGGCATAAGATAAAAGGATCTTTGAGAAAGGTTATGTTCTCTGAAATAAAGGCACAAACAATGATGAGGATAGGCATTAAACAAACAAACCATCAATAGTTTTCAAATTTGGGTAATTGATTAATCGAAGTTATGTAACCCAAAAGAGAAATATCTGCGTATCAACTCCATGAATTAAATTCTAAATAGAAATCAATCAATGTTTGAATCTAAACTTGAAAAGGCTAATTAAAAACTCAATGGTGAAAACTAGGATTTGACCAAACAATCTAGACAAGATTGGAAAACATTACAACACAAGACAAAGGTCTAAATGGTATACATAAAATGGTATGAAAAAATGGTTTCTAATACAAGGTAAACTAGTCTTGAAATAAATTGAGCTGCTTAATGATGTAAGCATGCTCGAATGATGTGATCAATGTAATGTTTCAAAAGACTCAAAGGCAAAATGGTTTTAACATGTTTTGGGAAACATAACACTCCCCTCCTCAACTCAAATGACATACAAACAAACAAGTTTGTCTCAAAACATACCAAGTAAAAATGACAAAAATACACTAAGTATAATCATCCAAATCCTAGCAAGGGTATGGAAATGTGGGGTCGACTAAACTGGGAAGATTTTGAACGTTTCTAGGTGAATCAATTTCATAATGAATTTCATGTCAAATGATGTAAAATAAAATCACAAAAATTGGGTGACCGTGACATTAGCTAGTATTAAAAAGGTCTAGTCCTTTTTACAATCATTACATCCTATTGTTTGCTTATTGTAGTACAATGTCCAAATGTAGATATGTCTCATGTGTAACTCAAAAGGAGTAAGTGAAGTCAATGTCAAGAGATGAAACCCTAGGTCAAAGCTTCTCTAAATAAATCATGGGAGGTAATGACGTCCCCATTGCAAGCCAAGATTTATGAAATAAAAGACATAAAAAGAAAGACTTTAGATTCATTTTCAAGGTCACCCAAACTTTGATGAGTTTTTGAGGAGTGCTTTAGACGACATTCTTTCTAAGCCTTAGACTAGGATTTTTGTAATAGGAATGGTGATTTTGATTCTAAGGGTTCCCTAAAGGGTACAAATGGAAAGGCATTCACGTAACACCCCTCTCTTTTCTAAACAAAATTAGATCAAACAATTATTGAAGACCAAAAACTTTTAGAAATATGAGTTCATTTTTAAGCCCAAATGGAAAGGTGTGATAGTGTTCTTTTGATCCCTTGGTCTTAATTGTAAACTTTGAAAACATTCACCATAAACATATAATTTTTTTAAACACCAAAACAAGGTTCCTAATCCATTTTAAAATCATGCCAAATATGTCTTAATAGCATGTTTTAACAATTTCCAAGTCCACTCGTTACATGTCTACCCTTAAGGCATCAACCCAAAAGCAAATATGTTAGATTCAAAACATTTTAAATAGATTTTCAAAATTTTGTGAAAAATATATAAAAATTGAAGCTAAACTAATGTCAAATTCTAAAAATTTATGATAAAACATATGGTTTTAAAAAAACATCCAAAATGGAGTACGTATGACCCCAAACCAAGCATTTTAAAATGGTTTATTAGCTCTTGAGTTTGTGTTTTTAATAAAAACATAGTGACCCACATAATTTCTATAAATGATGATGATTATACTTAATAACCAACAATGGTTATCTAATTGACAACAATTATACCAATAGTTATCGATGATAGCTATGCCAATCGATGATGGTTTTACTAACTGATGATGGTTACTATGAAAACCTGTGACAAAGAAAAATGGAAAAACAAAGTTAGAAAATAAAATTGTGAAAGTTTTAATGATCCAAATGAAGATTTTAAATTTTTAAAATGATCTTCTTCATGTGTGGGATGCGTTTTCATCCCACCAGGCGTGCCATTATGTGAACTAGGAATTTGACTAAGAAGAGGATATTAGTATGGTGTTAGTGATAAAATGCACTAAATTTTTTGACAAAGAATACACAAAGATAATATCTTCATGCCTAGTTACTAGGGTGAGATTAGTAATAAAAACAAATGAGAAACACAACTAAAAAGTAAATAAAAACACAATAATTCCTTCACCTTTCTTGGATGCTCCAAATGCCTTTGTAGTAGTGGCTTACTCAGCTTGTACTCATGAAGTCTTCATCAAAGGAGGCTTGGCTATCTCCTCTTTTCCTTTGCACCTTGTGGCTTTGGCTTGTATTGGAATAAATTTGGCATGGTAAAAATAATTGCAATGTCTTCTTGAAAATATTTGTGCATTATAACTTTGCACTAAAATATATTAAAAATGATGTTTATGGCCTCTCTATTTATAGATTTTTGAGATTGATCAGAATCAACTTGAACCATCCATCTTGAGATGAAAATGTGTGGTTGAGGATTAATTCATATTTTTTGAATTAATTTTATAATTATCCTCATTGTGACATTGTAAAAAGGGGCAATTAAGAGGCATGGAGGGCATGAATCCTGATATTTGTGGCATTTATGGCCTAGGGATGTCTTCCCAAGAAATGAGGTCATCTGATGATGCAGATATTCAATATTCATTTCTAAAACAAATTATTCAACAAGTTTCCATGGAATTATTAATTATTCCTTGATTTATATTAATTATCTCTTAAGCATGTTTAAGCACTTTATGCACAAATTACTCAAATTGATCAGAATGCCTTGTTATTAGTCCAAAATTCCACTGGATTGGAATTAGAAGTCAATGTCAGATGCATTGGAACTATACTCCCATTTAGGATGTTACTAATATCAAATAAAAAAGGCACATGGCTTATGCAAGAGATTTGATAAGAAAGAGCAATCCAGAGCACCTAGATGCAAAATTGGCATTTTGACTCGAAATGATTTGATCAAAGTTAGCTGGCCCACAAATTGCATTACCCCCCATTTAATGATACTCTAGCCAAAATTGGCACTTGAATATGTCAATTTCACATTTTTTTAGTGTGTTTTAGTGTTTTTAGGCCAAATTATGTGCTTTAGGTGGAAATTGGTCAAAATCTTGAGTGGAGGTTATTGGTGGCCAGATTTAGGTGTCTACACTTTATTTCCACACCCATTAAATTAATAATTGAGTGTTTCTTTGCCTTTTATTAGTGTATTTGTGTGCTTTTTGGTTGTTTGTCTATTTCCTTGTCAATACTCATGTGACTTAGTTAAGTACTTTTTTTTTACACTTGACTCTTATTTATTCATATCAGGACATTACATTGTTAATATTTGTATTTGAACTCATTTAAGTGAATTATATTGTACAATTAATTCTTGATATTACATATCATGATTCAACAGTATACACATTTGCATTTGAATTTTATTTTACCTAATTTGAGAAATAATGTTATCATGATTCGTTTATATATTATGATTCATATAATCATTTTAAATATCAAAAATCAATCTCCAAAGGTATATACATAATCATTGTCATATTAATTATTATGATCATCTCCTCATCTTTTCCCTATCATGTCACATTTTTTATCCTTCTCATTTTGGTCAATTTGTTCCTCTCCAATCTTGTGTTCCTATTCATTTTGATCATCTTAAGCATTATTTTCATCCTTTTGAGGGTCTTCATGCTCATGAAATTTTCTATACATCCCCTTGAGGGGGATTATAGGGATTACCAATATTATCTAGGGCATCAATTTGAACATGTTTGGCAACAAATTTAAAGAATCGTCAATTGGACATCTATAAATTTTATTCTATTTATCTTGAGCACCTTTGATACTCATTTTAATTTTATTTCTTGATTTTTTAGAAGACATCACTTCTTTTTTTCTCGCAACACATCCTAAAATAGTGGTAATCTGTAGATACTTAATTTTTACCACCTTACATGTCAACATTGCAAAATGGAATGACTTCTTTCATTTAGACACAAATTGGTCCAACTCATATTTTCATACCAAATTCTTCACATCCAACATACAAGTCTAAATTCACTTTGGGGCATACCTAATTACAATAATGCACCATTTTGAGTCATCCACTATCACCATTAAATATTGGATGATTCCCTTCACTATTCACTATTCATTATCTGCTAGTTAATTAATCTGAATTATATAACTAATCCTTCCCTAATAGAAAATTCCATAGAATTTATAATTTTCATAATTTCTAAAATTAAATATTTATTATTTTCCTCATATTATTCTATGAATGAATTTTATCTTCACCTCTTCCTCCACTTGTCCCCCATTATCCCTTTTCCTCCATTTTTAATCTAAGTTTCATCCACTTATCCCCCATTATCCCTATTATTATGAGATTCCCATCCCACTTAGGGGACAACCTCTAATCAATTTCATGCCCCATAAAATATAATATTAATTATCCTCCCTTGATCTTCCAAATAAATCAAGGTCTCAATTGATTGATTCATGTGAGATGAGGAGGGTTCATTCTCCACCCTCCATCTCACATTCAAGATGAATGGTCTAGGTTTATTCACTAATATTATAAATAATACCTTAGACCTCCTTCATTTCCATGCTCAAGTATGATAATGAAGTAATAATAATTTTTTGAGTTCTCTTATGCATCACATCCACTCTTTATCCATTCAGTTTCTCAAGGTTTCAAGAAGAGATGTTTCATCTACTAAATACCCCACTACATCTTGTCTCATTCTCTCTTTTTATAAAATAATAGAAACAAAGAAATTTATTTTAAAATGGTTATATATTTTAATCCGTATACTTTTTTATTGATTTTTTATAGGGTGATTGGTATTTGTCTTGACAATACCCTTTGAAAGTTTCATAACAATCTAATTTTTAATTTAAGAGATATTGATTATTTAATGTCACTTTTATAATTTATTCTTCTTTTTTTTAATGATGTTTTCTAACTATTAATTTTATAGGTTTATTTTTTAAAATTTTACTTTCTAACTTTTAAATTTTCTTGGATAGAAGATTTTAAATGTGAATTTCCATAGTCAAAGTCTATATTTTATTAAACCTACTAATCTTTGTTTTTAAGATGTAAGCCAAAGACCACAAAGAAAGTTATAATGGTTTCCTTATAGATTTTCACTATCAAATAATGTGGTGATATAATTAAGAAAATTTTTATTTCATTCACATTTCAATTTTTTGTATTAAAGGACTTATTCTTTTTAAGTTATTTGCTTTAGTCATTTACTTCTTGCTTGTGTGTTTTGTGTAGTTCCTTACATGTATGCTCTCCCTTATTTGGGTGACATAGAAATTCAAGGTAACCAACTTATTTTTATCCTAGAATATTTTCTATGTATGTTATTCACTTTCCCTTTTAGGGGATTACTATGAATTAGAAAGGAAATACCTTTCATTTTTTTAGTCTATGTACTTGGGATTTCATCACCTTATTATGAGTCTCTTAGGGCACAGTGGCTGGGACTTCATTACCCATAATTATACCAAACCCAATTTATTTGATGGGGTATATAAATTTAGGAATGTACTATAATAAATGCCTAAGTGGTTACGTATTTTACACACACTATGATATGAGGGGATTTCATGTTCCAATACCCAAGGTTGTTTATGATCCCTTGAAGAATCCAAAATTCTAGTAGCATGATCTCTACATGTCATGCATGAGAACTCATTTTATACCTTATCCCTCTATAATTACTCCCCTAACATTGAGGCATATTTACACCCATTTTTTCATTATGGGACCTATCATACAACCTCATCCCAATGTTACATGATCAAATATCCCTCATCACATCATTCTAATGATCCATCCTATCCAATTTTTCTTATACATCAACATTGTCACTCTTAATGATTGTAGTCACATAACTCCCTATCCCATGTTTTCCATGCCATCTCTCATTATCACATATCTAAAAAATTGAGTGTTATTTATTTGAGTTAGTATCATATCTAGGTTTAAATTATTTCATCCTCAACTAGTGGCATACCCATTATTTGTGCTAGTTTTATTTCTAGGTTAATATTCTCCTTTCATTCATTATATTTCTTCACCATACCTCTATATGTATTCGTATTCATTTTTTCATATCATTTCCTATCATTTTACTCTCCTATTTTGGGAGAAATGCATTAACCTAAGGTCTATTTGGACTATGTAGGTAGCACTTAGAGACATGGAGTTTCCAAGGTCAATTCAGCCACCTTCCTTATTCACCATCCTTATTTTTCCCCACCCTTATCCTTCCCCCATGTGATTATTCCTCTTCCTTATTTTTACTCATCCACACTTTTACCATTTTGTGAGATCAATTCTTATCCCTTAGCTACTTTGTAGGCTATTTATTTATCCCATTTAGCCACTTTTATGAGTTACTTCTTCCACTTTCACACTCTCACCATTTTTTGAGCTCATTTTTATTCCCTCACCATTTTCCTGACTATTGTTTTTTGATCTCTAACAATTTTTATGAGCTACTTATTCCAATTTTATGCCCTCCTTGTTTATGATCTAGTGTTTTCTAAAATCCTCCTTGTACAATATTCTTACACATATCTTATTCCAAAAACCTCACAAAAAATACTAAAGTAATGCATGAAGCAATACATATGTAATGAACATACAAAAGAGATATATAATGTAAATGCTTAACAAAATATAGAGTAAAAAAATCACATTGATCAATGTACACATGTCATAGATATTAATGTGGGAAAACCTTGAGAGATAAAAAAAACTCACAAAGATGATATTCATATAATTGAGAAACTTTTCCCCAAATACAAAGCCTTCAACTTTCACTTCCTCTGAAGCAAGCCTTCACAAAACACTGTAATATATTTTATACACACAAGTTTAATTTTATCATTGATATTCAATAGAGTGATTTACAATTCAAAAAGTGTAAAATACAGTAGTGGTAAAACCCTATTTATAATGTGGATGAAGTGAGGTGAACATTGTAACTAATAGGTCTATCCATCCTAAGAATCATTTAAATAATTTATAATAAATAAACAACTATGTTTTATTATTTATTTACATGAGATTTTTACCTCATGTTAATAAATAATAAATATTTATTATTTAATTATACCAAATTATACTACAAGTCTAAAATAGCCTACTTATTATTTAAATGCTCTAACACTCTCCCTTAATGATAAGTTAGGATACATGCCATAGTCACTTTAATAAGGAATTATACTATGTACAAATTTGAAGGATTAAAAAACCTTCATCATGCCAAACATCACCTTTTGAAATGAAAGGAATTATAATCCAGTTACTACTTAAACTAATTTTAGGCTAGCATGACCACGAGACTATATCTCATGGTTTCTCATGAATAATAATCTAAGCATTATTGAATCTTTTTATATTGTAAGAACCTCTATTAAACTATGTTTTTAAGTATTGGGGTAAAAATGTGATACTTATGCATGAAGTTTACAAAAATCATATAACATGATTTATTACAATGTTTTATAATGAGAATGTGTATAGAGAATTAGAAGGAACACATGACCTTTAAGAAGTGCAATTGTCATCCACACTCCCCCTCAATGGAAACTCTAAGAGGCCAGACATTACATGAAACTAAAAATAGTTGGTATCACCAAGTGGTTTTATTAAGATATAGTCCCTTATTCATCCATAGGACAAAACTAAAATTTAGTATCACCATTGAGGACTTTATTTTAGATAAAATACATATGAACTTCAATATTTTTATTTTTTTGGTACTACAATAGATTTTTTACCATATCTATATAACTTTAGTTATCACAATGAAGGGTGACACTATGAGAAACATCCAAATGAAGTTCTAACAACCTACATAGCCACATGGCTTTTTTAGCATCTTCCATAACAATTCTATACTTTGCTTCTTTAAAATAAATAGATAGAATAGGTTACTACTATCTACTCCAAACTTAAACACATATACATAAGTAGATTTATGATCTATAGTATCACTAGGATGGTCAACATCACAATAACCACATAAATTACCATTATCAATGGAAGAATAAAATAAACCAAAATTTATAATTCCTTTTATATATCAAATTATTCATTTTTATAATTTTGAATGATCCAACTATGGATCTTGCATAAATAGAGATGCAACACTAATAATATATGAAATATTTGGCCTATTAATGGTTAGATAAATCAAACTACCAACAAGTTATCTATACAAAGTAGAGTTAGCTTTTTCACATGTAAGTTTTGGATTGATTTTAACACCAAATTCAATAGGAGTAGATGTAGACTTACAATATAGCATACTAAACTTAACAAGAAGATTATGTGCATACTAATATTGTGATACAACAATTGAAATTTTATCTTGAAATATAGTCATTCTTAAAAAAATGATGAAGAATGCCTAAATTAGTCATTTCAAACATTTGGCTTAGTTTATTCTTATTTTTATGAACTAAATTAATTACATTGTTAGTAAACATAAGATCATCAACATATAATATAATCAATTTAAATGACCATTTTTAACTTTAACAAAGAGATTATTATCAAAATAGCAATTTGAGAAACCTAGTTTTTTAAAAAAGAAGTGATTTTAAAATACCAAGCTCAAGGAGATTATTTTAAACCATATAGTGATTTCTTTAACTTACACAAATAATGCTCATTTTTAGGGTCAGTGAAATCTTTATAAAAAGTCATATAAATTTTATTTTCTAAATCACCATTAAGGAATTCATTTTTAACATCCATTTGGTGTATAATCCAACCATTTTAGGTTGAAAGAGTAATAAAAAATCTAATAGTAGTCATTTTCTATATAAGATCAAAGGTTTTAACACAGTCAATCTTAGTTTTTTGAGTAAAACCACAAATGACTAATCTTACTTTAAATTTCTCAATTGTACTAATTGAATTATATTTGATTTTATAAAATCACCTACAACCAACAATATGCCTTTTAGGTAGAGGTTGGACAAGATCTCAAGTCTAAATTTTAATTAATGAATTATACTTAGATTGCATAGAAACTTTTCATCTATAATATTGAATGGATTCCTCAAAATATTGAGGTTCACATTCATACATAATCATTAAATCACGATAAAAATGTTGAATTCTAGTTAATTTATTAATATTATAAAGACTAGAAGACTAGATTAGGGATTTTACCCATTTAGGTATTTTATATTGAACATGAAATTTAGGGGGTTGCTCCAAATCTAAGTTATCCAAAGATTGATCAAATTCCTCTAGGGCATCTACTTCTTCATAAGGAGAAATAAAAGAGCCAGGTTCATCAAAAGAAGAACACTAAGGAGGTTTCATAGAGGGCTCACAAAAACATTTTTGGAGAATAATAACATTCCTATTCTCAATGATTTGTCATTTAGATGGATCATATAACCTTAATCCTTTAGTTTTACCTCCATAACATATCAAAAATACAATAATATGAGGTAGGATCAAGTTTATTTATTTTTACTTTGGGAACAAAGATAGAAGTAAGACTATCAAAGATCCTAAGATTAGTCACATTGTGTTTATTTTTATACCACATTTTTAAAAGAGTAGAAATATGAAAAACTTTAGTAGGTACACTATTCATAATATGCACAACAATATTATCTACTCCTCCATTTACTATTGGATCCCCTCATTATTGTCAGTGTTGTTTCCTCCATGTCTTAGCTAATGTGATTGTATGACATGAACCTCTATTGGCACTCTTGTACCCCCGTACCATGATTATCCCTTGCATTATGTTCCAAATACACCAACACTAAATTTATTGGTAAATGAGGCCTTGGATTTAGTTCCACCCACTAAGGATAGTTCCCTATAATCCTCACCCATGCATGTGCCTTAAAGGTACTTGGAAAAGTGGGAAAATTATTTATTGTGCCTTGATATATCTACCAAATAGTCTTTTCTCTTATAATCATATATAACATTGGGACATGTGGTATAACATGAAATTTAAGATCATGTGTCCATCATCACACATGTGACATGAAGGCATACACTAATTAACAAAATAATAGGGCCCATAATTATATACCCTCATGATAAAATACTATACAAATCATCTACCAACTATACCCAAATAACTAATCTTAAATCATACATTATACCCTTCTCTAATATGGATCGAGACAATGTAACAATATATAATGGCACCTTCCCATTTGACTTGTGATAGATCACATGAGCAATCACAGGTCCAATAATGTCACTATAGATATCAAAAATGGCTAAAACATATACATCAAATAGGTTCACTTGTAATTTTTATTGTATATATATCTTAGAGCCAGTCACCTGTAAGGCTAAGGATCACCTCTCTACATCTATATCTAGTATATCACATAACACAATAAACCATACAATTGAGAGATTGAACAAATCATGGACATCCTTAAGGGTGATAAATATCTCAATGGTGTCCCTATCCATTAACCACCTATAACTATTAGTTAGTTTATCCCATTTACCTAAGAACATGGTGACTAACTCTATGTTAAGTGGAATCCACCACATCTCCATAATACTTTGAAACCCTAAGGTAGTCAACTAAGCTTGATCCTCCATGGACAATCTCTCAAATAAATCTAGAAACCACACCACATCCACTATTCTCTAGAGTATTCATCACCTCAAAAAAATATCAAACACAAAGCACATATCATCTCGTCATCTAGTATAATCAATAAATATACTCTAAAAAGTCAAAATATAAGTAATTAACTACTTCATCAACCTATTTTTATTTCTATTTATAACTCTTAACTATGTTATCCAACTTATATACTAAGTCATCCACATATTTATTCATATCCTACTAGATTGACCACACTTTATACTATGTCAGTCACCTTTTTGTATAAAGTTGGTCAAGGCATACGACATCAACCAACTTACTACAACCCAACTAAATCGACCATTTCTTCTACTAAGTCAACCACCTAATTTTATACATGATCAAGCATGGCCTATGTCATTGACCACCTTAATGTAATATTCTAATACATCAACCACTTACTATGGAGTCATCCACCTATTCTTAAACACCCAAACCAACTAAATCGACTAGGTCAATCCCATTCAAATTATGTAATGATTTTTAACTAACTCCATTAATTCTGTAGACATAATTTTTCCTACTTATTAACCTCCTTAATGTTTACTCTATTAATATTTTTTTAAGGGGAAAAATTTGTTACATGGATTTACCCTGACACCTACTTTTCCTAACTTATTTCATTTTAGTCCCACAATGCAAAAAAATTAAATTAATTTCATTTCATACCTATACTATCTATGCAACAACTACAATATGTCCTCCAATGCATTTACCTCCTTGAGCTCACACCATTATCTATTTCTATACTCAATTATGATACTCAAAACTCAGATATCTAATAATAAAAAATGCACAAATGAATCATAATTTTTATATTTTATAGAAAAAAGTTTAACATTCCAAACCTCCAACTATTTACTAAAAATTTTCATATTTTTCTCATAAATTTGTTTTTATAAATTCTTTTTACAAACTAAAAGAAATTATGATAACATAGAAAAAAATTGGTACTAAACACATGTTTTTGTAATTTTTTTGAATTTAGCTTATTTTCTAGGTCTATCTCTTATTTCGCACATTGGATGCCTCTTCCACCTCCTTCTCACATAGATTCTACCCAAATATCAACAAGGTAAGTGAAGGTACATATCTATAAATTATTTAATTTAATTTAATTTAATTTCTACTTTCTACTATAATTTATTAACTCAATGTTGTGTGTTTCTATGTTCTTTCTTGAATCACCATCCCATGTTACAACTGTGTGACACATGATGAGCTTCAAGTGGGGAATATGTATCCACATAAAATTTTTAAAATTTATAATTTAATGAGACTTTCTATTTTGAAGGAACCTAACTAGTTTTGATCTCTCTAGGTGTATTCATTAAAAGGTGCACCAATAAAGGGGTGGGAACAACATTGGTGATTTTAAATATTATTGGTTAACTCTATCATTACCTAAACCCATTAATATTGCTTATCCAACTCCCGAATCCATCCAAACTACATTCACACTTTTACCTATACATTTCTACTTTCAAATAGCCCATAAGTAATAAAATACCCTCTTTTATACTAAGTTGGATAAGTTAATCCTGTTATAAATTATTAATCACACATTATGGAACAAAATCAACTTGGCTGACATAGTTTGAGGCATAATTGTAACTTTTTATAACTAACAGGACCAAGATCATTGATATTATCAACTAAAATTATGGAAGGGTTAAGTCTTATCCATTTTTATAAATATAAGGCCCATTTCAATATAATAGAGAGGAACATTTATTTTCATATCAATATAGTTCCTAATTCTGCTAAATCTACATTTGAAGGAGCCATTACTTAGGGTTTGCCTTGGAGATAAGATTACTCATATTGTGGGAAGTCTTGGATGCAAATTAGGAGTCTTTTATCCTAGATTTTATTTCTATAGTGTGTCCTTTATAAAATCATAGAAACCCCTTACAAAACACCATTTTCCAAGGGAAAGATTGAGAATAGATAGGTACACCCAAGGTAACTATTATTAATTCTTGTTATTTCATTTTATAGATAGATATTGTATAATTAATATGTGTTGTGAATGTATAACTCCTTTATTAGATTACCTCTATGATTAAACTTAAGATAAATATATGGTTTTCTTTACTTTCCATCTTTTATTTTAGGTTATCTAGGTCCCCATTTTCCCACCATGATCCCTTGATTATTTGTTTATGTTTAATCATCCCATTTATACCACAAGCTTTGGTGAGTACTAGATTAATTTTATTTTATGTAATTAGACCTAACTAAGGTTATGGCATGGTGTCATTTTCTTAGAGGATTTGGAACACTCTCCTTTGGGTTTGTGTGTTAATAGATCCCTTGGTTAGGTTTAGTGGATCTAATTTGGTCATGCTCTAGATATAAACATGTATTACAATGGATGGTAGTTGATTAGCTTATATGATATTATATTTAATAAGTTATATAAGATTTATATTTATCCTAATTTGTTGCATACATGGGGGACATCACAGTGGGCTTGTTATAGATATCTAAGCCTCTATAAAAAACCAAAAATCATATTTGGGATAAAGTACATGTTTTAAAAGGTTAAAATTATATGCAAAATCAGATTCTAAAAGAAAATTAAATTTTTAAAAATTTAAGGTGATTTAAAAATAAAAAATATAATAGATATTGGTATATTGATACAAATTCTAGAGGCATATGATGTACATATGCACCCTTGTTTTCAAAGACTCAAAATACATAATCATACACACTTGAATGCATATGCATGGGCATATGAAAAATAGTATAAAATCAAAGATACATGTCAAAAATATATTTACAATTGAGCATATAAATGTATAGGATTATACCACTGGAAAAAACTTAGAGGCATGGTTCTAATTCATGTTCATGCGTATTCAAAGTTTCAAAATGCAAAGTTTCAAATTTTGAATTTAAAAAATTCAAAGTTTAAAATTTAAAGTTACAATTTAAAAATATATATATATATTTCATTTAAAATTCATGAGAAATGTGATCATGATGGGGGAATGAATATTATTCATTCCCCTTTAATCATGAAACATAGAATGTATACATGTCTGCATCAGTGTGATTTGATTAGTGTAGGTAATGTGCATTGAGGTTCAATGATGCTCAATTACCATAGAATTACTTATAGAAAACCCATTATGTGGCTTCATATTCCATTTTGGTTGATGTACATTCAAGTCTAGTAACACTCAAAAACATTGGAATCACTTATGGTGAACCCATCATGGTTCCACCTTTTTAGATTAGTACATCAAGTACTACTCCTAATTCATGAGGGTTGGAATAATGTATACTTAAAAATCAAGAGCTAGATTAGTTATTAAAATTAAGACTTGATCATTCTCAATTAACCATTGGTTCAAATTATATAAGTACTTCAACAAGTAGGCATAATTATACATCATCGGTTGTAGGGTATAGGGAAATTTGTTTTCACCTACATACCGTGTACCCCTTCCTTGCTCTCATTTTTGTTAGAATAATGTGTGTTTAAGCTTACCTAGTGTTAATTTGTTTTGCCTAGGTTAAATCATTTTTAACTAGGGTAGTTATTTTTTTGATATTATATCAACCATATTTTTCTTGTAATACTTGAAAATTGAATATTTTTAGTTTTCTTTAATAGAGGAATAATGACAAATAGTTTGTTCACTCACAACAAAATTTTTGTGTTTTATATATTTTATAATGTAATAGATTATATATAGAGAGAAATAGATAATTAGGGGACATAATATATTTTTTTAAAGTGATTGAATAAATAATTATATTTTATTTATTCTCTAAAATTGTTCTTAAAGATTTCTTGTTGTGGGTTCTATTTATTGGATTGATCATGTGTGTCTTGTGTATCTCCTACTCATTTATTCATGGTTTCAAAGCTTGGAGTTCTAGTTGAAGATCCTATTTCCTAAATTTTTTTAACATATTTCAAATCTTAACACAAAAAAAAAACATTATTTTATTGTTGTGTTGCAAAAATATTTTATTCTCTCACAAGTTTTCTCTTGTTTGGAATATTTTTTGGGTAAATTCTATACATTTTTTGAAGGTTTCAAGTTTTAAAAATTTAAAAACCATAATTTTAAAGTATATGGGTGTATGCAATTTATTTAAATTTCCTATAAAATTTTGAGGAACCATCCTATAGTAGGTTGTACAATATTTCTAGAGCTAAACCTGATGACTAGTTTTTCAAGCATCTCCCTATTGATAATATTTTTTTTTCTCACCACAAGTCATACTGACATTATTTTTGAAATACAAAAAAATATGGCGTTAGATAAATCTCCCAAGTTGCATATCATATCTGGTAATACCACTTTTGATCAGTTTATATAGTGTTTTTTGGTTGTTTTAATAGGAAATTATCAAGCTATACTTGTCTTCTGCATAGTACAACTTTTTTTTGTTTCGAATCCCTACATTATGAAAAATTAAAATATGATGTTATGGTAACATAGAAAAATATCATTAAATTAATTTTCAACTATGACATACAGCTTGATTATTGAGTTGTATGACCCTTGTGGAAGATTTTCCAAAGCTTACTCTGAAGGTATTTGGAGGAGTCTTTGGGCATATTTATTGAATTTTCTTTAGATTTCTACCTAACAACCATGTCCTTTTAGAGGAAAGAAATATTTTTATAATAGAGACAACATTCCAAGTCCCCATTTCACACGTGGGTCATTTTTTAGCTTTATTTCATTAATTTATCCTTTAAAGGTGGTTTAAAACAAAGTTTCATGTTTCATGTTTACAAAGTTGACTTTGGTAAAATGGCTAGGATAATTTTGTTAAGGCATTGATAGGAGGGAGGTATTGGGGTTAAAAACCATACTATTTTTTACATAAATCCATTTTTCATTATTTTTAAAATAAAATAATACATTTAAAAGGTGTTTTTATGGGGTAAAACACTTATTATAAAATATTTTTGTGTTGTTTTAACTAGAGGCAATATTTGTATTAAGGAGGTAAAAATTTCCCTAGAAGATGTTAAATTTTAATGGTAGGGTTTTTTTAAGAAAATTATATAAGGAAGGAAATTTCTAGATTATTTTAATCCACATCTTCTTCTTCTTTGATAATGAAATCTTGACTATTCAAACTTATCAACATCACTAATTACCCTGTCTAGAAGCCTAAAATGCAATAACTCCACTCGAAAGAATTGTGGAGAATTTTTTATGACAAATCTCCCATAACATTCACTTTTGAAAAAGACAAGTATGCATATGGCTGAAAGCAAGATGAGGCTCTTGGATTGATTGGCCTCAACATTTTAGACAACCTCTAATTTCATATAACAGATGCTAAAACACCAAAATAGGTGTGGGAAAAATTCAGTAACCTATTTTTAAAATAAAATGAGTTCAAAATTTTGCAATTAGATGTATAATTAAGTGTTCTTTCCCCTTTAGATTTTCCATCCATAAATAAATTTCTAGAAAAATTCAAATTTTTGACATCACAGTTGAAATTTGGTGATAAGGATAAAAGTGATAAGGAGTGCATTTTCATGATTTTTTTAAAATTGAAAGGTCCTTATAGTATATCTACTTCTAAATTTTATACCATGATGGATACATTAGGTGAAGAATCAAAATGGATTTGCTTTGAAGTTTTTTGTAAAATATTGATGAGGGAACATATAAAATGAGTGACCCTAGATGATCTATCTAGTATGAGTCATGCACTAATTGTTAATTCTTATAAAGGAAAAACTCTACCTAAGTCTAAGCAAATGAAAATACCTTTAAATAACCCTCTAACATCCACCGCCCAATCACCTGAACCTTATAAATATACTAAGACCAAAAATTCCTTTAAACAAAAGAAGAAAACCTTTGGTCTAAGTAATTTTTGTGGCGATCCTAATCATGATGAAGATAGATGTTTTAATAATATGGAAACATTAGAGGAAGCATTGAAACAACACAATATTTTTATTCCTTCTCCATATTCTTATACTCCTTATATGGTAAAATGGAAATAACTTTTATCTATAGCCACATCTGCATCTCATGATGAATGGATTTTTGATTTAGGTGTTTCACACATTCTCAAGATATCTTGTCCCCTCTTTCATATTATAGTACATCACGTATTTTCATTGTATATTATTCATAGATTTAAGTTTTGGGATTAGGTATAGTTGATAAACAAGATGGTTGTTTTAATGATGTATTTCTTGTACACTAGATCTCTTCTAATATTCTCTATATGTATCAAATATATAAATATGATACTAGTAAAACTATGGAGTTTACTCCAAATGATGTTGTAATAAGAGAATGTAATGATCCTAGTGAGTTAGTGGCTATAGGTACAAAAAATCATACTTCAAGGCTCTACACTTTTGATAAGCTTGAGTCATCTTCCATTTTTTAATTCTTCACTTGTAGCATAGGGTGACAGTCTTAGAAAATTATGGCAAGAGAGGCTAGATAATTTGATTTATGGATATATGCAGAAAATGAGTGCAAATATATGCAAAAAATGAGTGAAAAACATCTTTTAGAGGTCTTCCAAAGGTCTCATCTATCAATGGAATGTGTCATGTATGTCTAGTTAGTAAATAACACCAAGATCCATTTATAGTTGGTAAGGCCACACATGCACATGCACCCTTAGAGTTGGTTCATAGTGATTTTATGCCTTTTACAACTCATTCTTTTTTAGGGGCCAAATATGCACTCACATTCGCTGATGATTTCACTTGTAAAACTTGGGTATATTTTCTTGAGTTGAAAAGTGAAGTCTGTGATAATTTCAAGGTTTTCAAAGCCTTTGTTGAAAAATAATCATCTCTTCCTCTGAAGAAGATACACACTAACAATGGGGGAATATGATGGTAATGAATTTTTAGCTTTATGTAGTAAGCATGACATCCAACATTCGTTCACTGTACCATACATTCCCAAAAAAATGGTGTCATAGAGAGGAAGAATCAAACATTGAAAGAGATGGCAAATTATAGATTTATTCTAAAAATTTAGGTTCACAATATTGGGATGAAATAATAAATTTTTAAAATTGCATTAAAAATAGTATGCCTCACAAAGTTGTGCAAAATATGACACCTGAAGAAGTATGATCTGGGATCAACCTTAATAGTTAAAATTTTCATGTCTTCAAGAGTTGGGCATGGGTGTTTTTTTTTTATGATGAACACAAAGCATTAGAGAATAAAATCCAATTATTCATTTTTGTTGGATATTGTAAAAATTTAAAATATTACCACCTTTTTTATCCTATCACACATGATGTGTTGTTTTGATGGGATATACATGTTGATGAAATAACCACTCCATAGGAGTATACATCTAGTAATTATTTTCCTCCTCATTCTTCTATAGATGATAATGAGGACTTGATTTCTATTATTTATCATAATGAGGATGATTTTGATGTTTCACCTATTCAACCACCATAACCATCTTCTTCATAATCTATGCTCAAGTGGGAACAAATCACGCTACAAGTAGTTGTTTATTTGGTTGGTGATCCAAATAATTCTTGTCCACTTACATACATCTAGTGTTCATCTTATGTTAAATTTCATTATTGATGATCCAGTGTTATTTTATAACAGGCCATAGGTAAACCATAGTAGGATGTTGCAATGTATGATGAGTATTCTTCATTTATTAAGAATAATACATGGGATATTTTTCATCATCCTAAGGGAAGAAAACTTGTAAAATGTAAATGGGTCTTTAAAATCAAATATTTTATAGATAGATTAGTTAATAAGTATAAATATAAACTAGTATCTAATGATTTTTCATAGGTTTAAGGAGTTACGTAATTTGAGACCTTTGCAATTGTATCTAATATGTATTCTATTTAGCTTATACTCTCTCTTTCTACTTCACATCATTGGTCAATTTTTTAGATGGATGTGAAGAGTGATTTATTGCATGGTAATCTCTAAAATTAGATCTATATGGAATAGCCTCCAATATTTTTGTTTGACTCATCATTGGTTTATAGACTCTGTCATTATCTTTATGGTCTCAAATAAGCTCCTAGAGCTTGGTATGAAAAGATGGACTAGTTATTTTGAGGTTTGGTTTCCATCATTATGAGTTAGATCACAATGTGTATATCCTAAAACAATGTGATAATATTTTAATATTGGTTTTTTATATCAATGAACTTATCCTCACTAGCATTTTAGACTCCTTGTTATAGGACATCAAGGACAAGTTAGTAGATAGGTTTAACATGATACATATGGGAGTTATTTAGTATTTTCTTGCTCTTAAGGATCATCAGTCTTTTAAGGGTATCACTATTAGTCAACATAAGTATGAGACAAATCTTATTCACAGGTTTATGATGGATGACTATAATCATACCCCCACTCTATATCATTTAAGTGTTACATTATCTTCCACTTCCATGACTCCTCTTTTTGATTTGACATTATATCAATAACTTTTAGGTAGTATTTTATACCTGACTCCTACATGTAATGATATAAAATTTAGTATGAACATTATCCATCAGTTTTCTCATGAGCCTCATAAGAGTCATTGAAAAGTGGCCAAGCATAATTTTTTCTACATTCAGGGCACCACACACTTTAGTATACAATACACATGACAAAGTTATAAATACCTTTTTATTTATATCAATTTTGATTGGGCTGGTGATGTTGACACTCAAAAATCCACTTGAAAATTTATATTCACGCTTGGGTTATAGTCTATTTTATAGTTCATGAAAAAATTAGACAAATATTGCATTATCCTCCACTAAGGTAGAGCATAGAGGAGTTGTCAAAGTCAATCATGAGATATTTTGGCTTCAACAGTTGTTTGGAGAGTTTGGCTTCACCCACAAGGTACTACTATTATTTAGTGTGATAAAAAAAAGTGTGATTTATATCTAATACAATCTTATTAAGCATTAGTGCACCAAATAAATTGAAAATCACATGCACTTCATTTACCAACTTATTTAGTATAGTATTCCTTCTTTACATTTTATGCCAATAGTTTAGTAGATTATCAACATCTTCACTAAGAGCATGTCCTCATTATCTTTAGTTATGATAGATGCTTGGGGTGAAAGAAGTTGTAATTTTGGGGGATTCAAATTAATTCTTAAGTTCATTTATTTTTTATATTTTTACTACTTTGTACATGGGTACCTTATCAAGCCTAGTAGCTAGACCCATATTTATTTTATACTTCTTATGTTTCACTCATGGGAGGGTGTTGGAATAATGTGTGTTTAAGATTACCTAGGATTTTTTTTTTGAGATTTTCTCAACCATATTTTACACATAACACTTAAAAGTTGAATATTTTCAATTTTTTTCATTGCTATAATAATGACAAATAGTTTGTTCACACATAACAAACTACTTGTGTTTTATATATATATATATATAAAGAGATAATTAGGTGACATCAACTATTTTTTTTGAGTGATTGAATAAATAATTATAATTAATTTATTCTCTGAAATTGTTCTTGCAGATTTCTTATTGTGGGTTATATCTCCTGGATTGATCTTGTGGATCTTGTGTATCTCCTACTCATTTATTTAATTTAAAAAAAAAATTATTTTCTAATTTAAAGTATTTTCAAAGTTAAAAATGAAAAAAATGACTACTTCATGAATTGTTCCAGTTTTTGTTAAATTTGAGTGCCATACACAATTGAAGTATTTACTCAAAGACAAAGTGTGTTGTACACACCCAAATTAAATTATTTCTACCTTAATCTAGAAGTTTCATTACTATAATAAAGGAGGGGAAAATATATGCACATAAATATGGTCATAATAAATGATACTATCAATTATTGGCAAATCCTAGACCACATGTCTTTCACCCAATTATATGACTCTTATATATCATTCCTCTATGCCATTCCTCTATATGTGGGATCAATCTTTTGTCTTCCATTACTATTTATATAAATTCTAATTTCAAATTCTCAAGTTATCTAAAATAACCTTCAAACCATATCCAACAAAGGATAGTTATCCCTGATCCTTCTAGAAAAGTTTGTGGTAGGAAAACAAGAGTGCTTTATACTCCTACACACTTAGGTCGACTACATCCCATGTGAAATAACAACTAGTTTTTAAAATTCAAAACATTATTTTGAGTCTTCCCACACATTTCATAATCTCTACTATAATAAATTATCAAAATATTTTTCCATAAATACACATCAAAAGTCATTCATTTTTTCCACTTGGCATTCACTTCTCTCAAACATATACACTTACACAAATTGATAAATATACCCTATTCTCTCCAAATTTAAGATTACTCACAGAGAATAATCATAATCTACGTCAAGATCCTTAAAAATAAAGTTAATATCTATCATTATCAAGTATCAGATCCATTTTATAGTTGCATACATATAGTTAAAGGAGCACAATTACACAATCACTCTAGCTGGGAGAACTGAGTGGGCTTAGTTTCCCTCCTTAGAGTATTGGATACATAAGAAACCATAAATCATAAATGGAATGATTGATTTTATATCAGACCATAACACCTACTTCTTTTTTAGGTTTTTAAGTCATCAAAGTGCCCTTAGGGTTTCAAATACAAGAGATTAAATGCAATGATTTGTATGCAATATTACCTAGAGTTTGATATCTTAGATTTATTAGTAGAAGTAAATACGTAAAAGGAACAATGATAAGTTTTGTATCAAAATAAATAGGGGCACATTTGTAGTAAATGGACTTGAGTGTACTTCATTTTTTTCCACTTAAAATGGTTGTGTCAAATAATATTCTCTACTTTTATCTGTAAGTTATCATTTTTTAAATTATTATTATTGATAGTTTTATATTATTAGTTATTCAACACAATACTTTTAGACATGATGAAGGTACTTCTTCCACACCAAGCAATGCTTCAATTTAAAATAACATGTGAAATTACGTAAATTTTTATCTAAAATCATATTTAAGTGAGATAAGAGTTAATCAATCCTTATTGAATGATGAAATTCAGTATGTATAATATGTAACTAATAAATTTATATTAAATGCGTAAACACATGGAGAAACATAATATAATGAAACATATATCCATAATGAAGTTTTTTAGCATGATCATAATGAACATCACATAATGATTTAAATTGAACTATCTCCAAATGAAAAGGAATTTACTTTGCCTCTAGAGTCTAATGTCAACATAGGCTTGAATATCCATTATAATGTTAACACCATTAAATTTAATAAATATTATAGCTCTTGATCCCACACTGATGCAAGGGCATCTTAGGAATGTTTAGAGTGGTCTAAAATGTGTCTTAGAGTCATGTTTGTGTGTGTAAATTTGAATTTGAGTCTAATAGAAGTTTTCCCACCAAAAGGGACTTTCAAAATTTTAAAGTGTTTTAGTTTGTATAAATGAGTGTTGATGATATGTAATGGATAACTAAAGTTGTAATAGACCTTTATGGTCTTATGAGAGGTCCTAAGATGGTTTTAAATGCATATGTTAATATAGAAGTATGAGGTGGTAGCTAAAGTGTCCACCACCCTACATGGGTCTAGAAGTTGTTGAGAGTTTCTTGAATCAATAAATCATTATAGATCTTATTTTAATATTTTTTGATCACGTAAAAAGGATATATAGTGTTTGGTGATTCAAAGTAGAGAGAGAGAGAGAGAGATGGATAAAATAGGGTAGATAAGATTAGCAAAGAATGAAGGTCTGCCAAGATAGTATGTAGGATTGAATAAGTATTTATTTGTGTAAATTGAATCCAGTGAGGATAAGAAATCTCTACCGAGTGAAAGTTTCACATTGACCCCTGTTTTAATGGATAATGATATAGATCTTGTATTTGAGTTATCTCTTTTGTTGTAGACTGTGGTTTTAATATTGATAGTCACATGGACTTTAATAATTATTTGAAAGGTTTCTTGAAGTACTGATGAAAATTTTTAATATTAAAAAATTTATGGGATATTAACCAATTCATCTGGTGATGAAATATAATTACAGACAAACCCATGTTCTATGAGTTGTCTTTATGTGTAGATTGTATATTGTTTGTTAAGGGATCAAGGACATTATAAATATAATTATCATTATTTTCTAAAGAACATTTATAGTTGTTTGAACCTATACACCTTTAATATCATCAAATAAACCCTTTATTCATAGGATAAGGGTAAGAATAGGGTTTATGTTCCTATAATAGATAGTGTTTGATGAAACTATGTATTGGGTGTTTCTTAGAAAGAAGTGGTCTTTAAATTAGTGATAAAGTTATTAAATATATTTAGTTAATCCATTATAATGTGTTTAAATATTTTATTTAACCTTTTTTTACCTTGATATATGTTTTATTCATCTATATAGGGTATTCAGACCTATAAAAAGTCCTTTGCTTATCACAGTCAAATGAATCTTGAGTTGAAAATCAAAGATAGTGGATTGAACAATACCTTCTGATGATTGATAAAGTTGTATAGGTTCTATAAAAACCTAAAAAATATATTTTGGATCTTTGAAACCTTATATAGCAAAAGATATACATTTTAGAAGGCTCTTAGCCCTGTACTAGTCTAAGAAACCCTAAAATTAGGGTTCGGTGCATATAATTAGTTATAACCATCCAATTTTGATGAAAATTTTTATTCTATACCTATTTTACATTATCGAATTGTATAACTTTCTTTTAAGTTTGTACAGATCCATTTGTATGGATCTTTAGTGGCTGAGTTGTGCTTAAGGGCTTAAGGTATTAGTTAGGATAGGCTAAAGAAGGAAATGGGATGTTATTTGAGAGTGGGATTGAAATAAGGTTGATTAATCTGAATTATGAAAAAGGGTATCCAAAAAAGTCAATTTTTTTCCTTGTTTGATCATACATTGCTCAGACTAGGGAGGTTTGTCTATTTGGAGGGTTAATTAGAGTGACAGGTAAGCCTACAAGGTACAAGATTTTGTAAAGGAAAATAACATAGTTTTTTGTTTGAATCAATGTAATGTAAAAAGGTACTCAAAAAACTATTTTATTTTCCTTGATGAGATTGTATATAAAACAAAAGAGTGGATTTGTACTAAAATAGGGCTAGTAGACTTAGAAGACAAGAAACTGATTATTGAGTGAAATACAAGATGCTGAGTGATAAAAGTGGTTTGATATGGTTGGAAATAATTTTTTATAATTTTTTATGGGTTTTTTTACTTTTATAAAGTAGGAGTTTGTGTTTTGGTCCATTTGGACAAAATAGGCCTAGTGTTGGTCAAGAAAAATTGGGAAGTTTCCAAGCAAGTGTAAAGAGAAGTGAAGGTTGATGTATTGATGATGATTGAGATATTCATCACACACCTCCCAAGACAATATTATGAACACTAAGTTATTTTATTAAAATATATGAGAATATATTAGAGCCTATGCAAGATAAAATGTTAAAAATTATAATTAAATGTCATGCCTAACTTATATTTGACTATGAATTTGAGAGTAAAATCAATACAAAATGATGTCAATTATTTATTAAAATTATAAAACTACAAAAAATGTGATCTTTGATGCATAATTTAGGGTTAAGAACAATCAATCCAGAGGGAATAAATAATGCAATAATAAATAATATAATTAATACATTTAATGCAGTAGGTAATAAAACTTGAAACAAATATAGTAATGTGGTAATAAAAATAATAATTGAATCTACAGTGAGTAAGACAACATCTAGAGGCTTATTTTTAGTCAAATAAGTACAATACTAAACTTAAATAAGAAAAATTGAATTAAATTTGTAGGAAGAATAACACGACTCGATGATCCTCTCTCATAGATTATTCAGAATTTAACGATAGACTCCCACAAAAAGATAAGATATCAATTGAAACAACAATAAAATTGATTAATTTTTTTTTGCATGACAATATAAAGGCCTCACATATTATAAAATATGTTGTTCATATACTAAATTTTTTTTTAAAAATGTGAGCCACATGCAAAACACTTATTTAAAATGATCCAAGGATAATTTTATAATAATTTTTTGAAAAAAAATAATGGATAATTGGTAATAAACAAAAGATCATTTTAAATTTGAAAACCTTTCAAAATAAAAACAAATCAAACATGCACCACTTATTATTGTTTTATCCATGTTGAATTTGTTATGCATTTTGACATTTTTCATCATATATGTTGTACTTTACATATTGACAAGTTAATGTAGGATTTTATGGTGGCATATCCACCTAAAGCATCGAGAGAGTTAATCCAATTTATTTTTTGTTAAAAACCCAAGGTATTTTTTTTTTCCAAATAATGTTTAAATGGAATATGTAACACTTATGGTGGTTTTTAGCATTTGGATTGTGACATGCATGAGGAAATTTAGCATGACTTTGGAAATAAACTATTTGATTTTAAAAAGTAAAAATATGTAAATTATGCATTAAAATATGGAAAAGTGGAATCAATATGTGAATTGGTTATGACCCAGGTATATGTTACTAATTTCATGGTTGAATTAAAGAAGAATATTATTTACCAATATGCATGGCACACACATAGGAAAAATGGTTAGATGATCAATTAAAGTTATGCAAGGAAATATTATTACTTGGGACCATTATTTTAGCTATGGAGTTTGTTAAAAAATACAAACTACAATTACAAAATGAGGTTTAATCCCAGTACTCTAATCCAATTTAAGTTGCCATTTTCATGCATATTATATTCAAACATGCATATGATAGAATAGAGGATAAGAGAAATATTTTGAGGGAGTATCAATTTTAAATGAGTTTTGATATATCACATTATTTAAATTTTATCAAAGTTTATTTTGATATATTTAATATAAATGTCAATGAAAGATAAATTGTGTTTAATACACACTACATTTGGTCAAACAAATGTGTACGACAATTTAATAATTCTTGAATATTTTATTGGTTGAGAAAGATGCATCTAAAGCATGAAGTACAACATTTATAGAGTTTATTTTAATTTGGGCATGGATAAGGGTATAAAAATGGTGTTATTTCATGTGTAATAAGATCCCTTAAAAAGGATAAGAATATGTATAATGGTGAGGCTCATTTGATTGTTGTTTCTAGTATTATAGCTTAGTATAATGAAGTAATTTCTCATAGATCAGATACAAATTCTTATACATGAATATTATTTTGCAATTAATTATATGAATATTTTAGTATATTACCTTGATTGAGTGATTACCACTCATTACAAATCTCAAATTCTAGTCTACTAGGAACAAGGCATGCTTTTTTCAAGTTGTATGGAATTTTATTAGAATGACTGTGAATCAAAGTATTGTAATGAAGAATGGTGTTATAAGTCACTAAGGCCTATGAATACAAATCATTCATTACAACCACTTATGGATCATGAAATGACATCAAAAATTAAATTTGACCATATATCTAATCTTTTGAATCTAGTACAAATTATTTATAGTATAAGTGTAGCTTTAACCATTAGTGATATTTTTTTTTTTTTCATACATGCCTTTAAAATTTGATTACACTTTAAGCATAAGTCATGTTTTCAAATTAATTTTTCCTAAAGTGAATTATTTGGGAATATACTACTACTTATCTAATTGTGTACATGAGAAAAATAAATTAACCACAATTGTCATAAATGCAAAAGACCTAGATGTCATAAAATAATGTGTTGAAAAATGGTTTTATAGGTCACTAAAGCCTTTCGAGACAATTCATTCATTTAAAAAAATCAAGTATCATGAAATTGAATCTATAATTTAATTTTACCATGCATCATATCTTTTGAAACTAGTACAATTTATTTATAATATAAGTGTAGCTTTAAACATTAGTGATATTTTACTTTTTCCATACATGCCCTTAAAATTTGATTACAATGTAAGACATGTTTTATTATAAATTGTACCTAAATAAAATTACGAGGGAATATACTACTAATTTTATCATTGTGTACATGAAAAAATAAATTAACCACAACTATCATGGATGGGGAAGACCAGGTTTATCCTACTAAATCGTGGTAGTTATAGGAACTTATCTTCAAAGATACTTTATTACAAAAGTAAAGCAATGGTTAATTGAAGACTTTGAACCAAATAGGGAGATAATACACTATTAAAATTTGTTTATCACTATGAATATTCAATTAATAAAATATAAAGTAAATATTCACAACAAATAGTTGTGGAAAGTTCAAGAATTCGATAAGGAAGAAATTTTTGAAACACTTAAAAATAGAGTTGATCCTAAAGGTTTGGTGGACTGAATTAGTGATATTAACATTCAATGAAAATTACATTTTGAATTATTAAGGTTATTTTTTTTTATATAAATATTTTTTCATTATGTATCTTTTTTTTTTATAATCATTACTAACACATTTAATGTAGGTTAGTGGTACCATATGAGCTTCCACATTCATTTAGTTGGTTCCATGAGAAGAGAAGATTATCCTTTTTAAATAAAGATATTTAAAAAAAAAAATACATGTTATTTTTTTTAAATAAATCATATGGGATGCATAAGTAAATATAATATTCAACCTTATGAGCTTACAATTCATCTCTACCCCTCACAAATTGTGTGCAATGGTTCCGAAAAGTCCACACTATTTTTTACCTTAAGATCAACAAGTTTATCTTAAGGCATGTGTCCATACAAATGAATTTTTTGAGTGTAGGGGAAAATGAGAGAATAAAAATTAATATTTTAAATTTATATTCCCATTTATATTGTACTCTAAATTTGGTTCATCGATTGGACATGCAGTTCAAAAGTTGTGTTATACTGACCAAATTTTACTCCATAAATCAAGTTTCGGTTGTGAGAAAAATAATGATTCCATTACATCCTTATTATGAATGTAAGATATTTATCCATGTAATTCACATATTATTCCAATAAAAATCCTTAGGATATTATAATATATATTTATTCCTCATAGTTTGCACATAACAATAGTGCAAAGTTCACATTATTTTTCCTCGTAAGAATGATAAGTTTATCTTTAAGTATGGATGTGAACATATGATATTTTTGAGTATGGAGGATAATAGATAGTTTAAATATGATATTTTTTGTTTATACTCCCATATATACATTATCATGAAGTTAGTTCATCAGTTGAGCCTAGGGTTCAAAAGTTTTGCATTACACTAACCAATGTTTGCTAGCTAAATCAAGTTTTGTCTAAAAGAGAAAATGTGTTGCCATTTTTACATCATTTTGAGTGGTATATAATGATATATGGGATAAATATATTACTTTAACATAAAATTTAAGATCTTATCATTTGTCTCTACCCTCTCATGATTTGTGTGAAATAATGAGACATAGTTTGCACTCTTTCCCCCTCTTAAGAATGACAAGTTTATATTAAGAGATGCATCTATCCATGTGAAATTTTGGAGTGTTAGGGATGAAAAATATAATAATAAAGATAATATTTCATTTATTTTCCCATTTTTATTTAACTATGAAGTCAATTTATCGATTGGGTGTGTGACTCAAAAGTTTTATGTTATACTCACCAATGTTGTTCCCCAAATCATGTTTTAGATATAAGAGAAAATATATATATCATTTTTTCATAATAAAAATTTGAATATAATAATAAATTGGATGTTTATAATAATTTAATATGATAATAAAATATCTTACGGTTATTACTACCCCTCATAGTTTGTGCTGCAACATCTAAATACATTTCACATTGTTTTTCCCTACATATTGACAAGTTTCTCTTAAGGAACATCTTTGGCTACATGAATGTTTAGAGTGTTATGGTATATGGATAGGGGGAAAATATTTTTATATAATATATATGCCCATCCAAATGTGATCAATTTTTTTTTTCATTGATTAGGCATGTAGTCTAAAATTTGTAAATTTTACTGACTAACTTTTTCTCCTTAATTTTAAGTTTTAGCTATGAGAGAAAATGTGCTTCCATTTATTCCTCATTTAAATTGAAATATAATGATATATGGTATATGTATATTACTCCCACATGAAACCATAAGATCATATTGTTTATCTATACCCAATTATGGTTTATGTGTCATGGTTGCACAAAGTTCACATTCTATTTCCCTTTAAAAATGACAAGTTTCTCTTAAGGAATGCATCTGAACATGTGTAATTTTGGAGTGTGGGGGTTGATATAAATATACTAAGGTAATTATATTGGGAGTGTGAATTTTATTCATCTATTAGGCACATGGTTTAAAATTTATTCATTATACCGATCAAAATTTTTGGCTATGAGATAAAATGTGAAACTATTTGTTCCTCATAATGGGTAGAAGATAATACTCTTCAGATGGCTACAAGACTATTTATTTCAACCAAACAAGCCTATTTTTCATCTCTACATGTCACAATTTACAAGAAATGATTGCACAAAGTTTGTACTATTTTTCTCATTAAGAATGACAAGTTTATCTAAAGGGATGAGTCTATCTATATACATGTTTAGAATGTAGCAGATGATGGAGATTTTATTTTTTTTATTTATGCCAATATAGATGTGACTAAAAATTTGAATCATCAATTTGAGATGCATTTCAAAATTTACATGTTATACTAAATAAATTTTATCCTCAAATAAAATTTTGTATGTGAGAAAAAACATATCACCATTTATTCCTAATTTAAAGTGGAAGATAATAATATAAGATATGGTTAGAGGAATCTCTCATGAAATCATATAAGCTTATGGTTCATCTTGACCCCTCATAGTTTATGTGAAATGACTATGAGAAGTTGACATCATTTTCCCCATTAATAATTACAAGTTTCACTTAAGATATCCATCTGTCCATGTGCAAGTATGGAGTGTGGGATCTTAAGGTAATGTTTTTCTTGAATTTTTATGCAAATTCAAATGTAACTATGACAATAGAAACATGGTTGAAAAGTTGCATATTATAGTGACCAAATTTTTCCCCTAAAGTAATTTTTGGTTGCAATATAAAATGTTTCTCAATTTTTTCCTCTTAATGTAATAATATCCTCCATGTGATGGTTAGAGGACCTTAAAATCATAGCAGTTTATATCCTTCACGATGTGTGTGCAATAAATGTAAAAAACCTACACTATATTTAACCTTAAGAATGAAAATTTTCTTTTAAGGTAAAATTTCATATGTGTGCATGTTTTTAGTGCAAGGGATGATGGATAGAAAATTATGGTTGTTCTTTCATTTATACACCCATCTAGATGTGATAGTAAATTCATTTTTTTTATTAGGTGTATAGTTTAAAATTTACACATTATACTGACCAATTTTTTCTCCCTAAAGAAAAATTTGGATGTGATATAAATTATGTCTCCATTTACTACTCATTATGAGTGGAGGAAAATACTATGGATTTTTTTAATATGGCTCCTACATGCAATAACAGGAACTTTTGATTCACCTCTACGCCTCTTATTTTGTTTGAAATGGCATGCCAAATTTCATTATAGAGTTTGGATAGTGTTGGTTTTCAAGATAAATGTCACAAATATATTATCATGTTGATCCAAGTAACCATATTAATAATTTATTTCTAAACATACTTAATATATGAAAATCATGAAAGCTAAACATTAGTTATCCATTCTTTATAATAACCGTGCTATGAAAAAATCTTCTTTTAAGAATAATTCCAAGAAGGATAATGTACAAAAAAAATTATACATATATAATAAAGGAAATATGTATACAAAAAATTATAATGTTATATAAGCTTGTGGTTAATGTATGTATAGTATGTACGTTTATCTAAAATATAAATTAATGACCCTATAAAATGGGTCATATTGACATACATTTTGGACCATATGATAATATCATAATGCATAGATAAATATGAAAAACTACATTGTAAGTTTAACAAAGCTTTCTAAAAAATGTAAAATTGTATTATTGAATGTATTTACAAAGTTTCTATCTTATAATATTCTTTCATGAGGTGGTTATTCTATGGAACCTGAATGAGTTCAACCACCCAATGAACCAAAATACTAACATGTTTATGAATTATACTAAAGACCTAAATATATAAATAATCCAAAGACTATATTTGTATAATATGACCCAAAAAAAAAATTGTAGATCCAAAATGGGTATAGAATATGTCCTAAGCTATGAATATGAAGTCATCAAAAAACATTATTGCACATACAACTTGCACATTGTACATTGTGGTATTAATAAACTAATGTAACTTCCAATAAGCTTAATACCCCATGAGTTGTGGCATGAATGATGAGCATAATCAAGGTCTACTCATCCACTCTAATCATTATGTATTTTTACTATAATATAACAATATCAAGGCCTACTCAACCTTATCGATCCACATAAGGTCTCACATAGACACATGTACAAGAGATTATGTATTATTGTGGATGTCACATCTCTCTAATGCCCAACATCACTAATTAAATTTTTCTCAACACTATGGTGCTATTAAATCCCTTTCCAACTTGTATTATCATTGATTATTAATCGAAGGACCATTTAGTATATTTTATCCTATTAGATGAGAGGTGAGAATCCCTTACAATGAAAAAATTAAATTCAAACTACTCTATATTTTCCTCATCAAGAATAAAAATAAAGTGAAGAAAACCAAAAATAGACTGAAGGCAACAACAAACTACAAAAATCACATTGGTGGTACTAAAAATGGTATTCAAGCATTTGACCCAAACATTGAGTGAATAGCTAACTATAGAACAAGAATTATCCTCTAGCCTCATATGGACATTCTAACCCCCATTTTGATGCTTATATTTTGCTAATCAAAAGGATCTTTATGGACCTATAATACATAGGTAAATATTAAGAAATACATTATAAATTTAACAAATCTTTTCACAAAATGTAAAATTGTTTTATTGAATGTATTTACAAACCATTTCACAAGGTTATAATAATATTTAATGAGGTAGTATTATACAGGGCCTCAACGAGTTCAATATCTCAACTAACCAAACTACTAACATGTTTATTAATTATACTAAGAACCTAAATACATAAATAAACCAAAGACTATGTTTGGATCATATGACCCAACACCATATAAGGCATATAAAATGGGCCATATCTTAATATAAAGTGGGCCTAAATTATACCTATTAACTACCCCTATAACTACAACTAGATCTATTATTTCTTTGTGCCTCAAAAAAAAATGTGCTTACAACTACTCGTAGCAATACAACTATCTCTCTTTGTTTCTTAATGCCTCTAATTAAGTTTTACTTCATCACCCTAGATGTAGAATTAGGGGCGATTGATGTCTAATTATTGGGAGAAAAAATCATTTTAGATTTTTAAGAATAAAATATTTATGACTCAACCCTAGAAAATAGTTGTCTCTGCATAATATAAAATTTATAAAATAATTCATTAAAATGATATTCTAATAACAAAAAAATTGCATCAAGGTGGTTATGGACTCACCCCTTGCAACCTAAATGGATGCCAAAGCCCATGCAACCTCAAATATATAAATGATGGTGAATCCTATAAAACATACATATAGTGTTAGATATGTAAATAACAATGTAAATATGACATAAAAGTATCATTAATTTAAGTTTAAAAATACATTTAAAATGTGTTCTCACCAATTTTTGTCTCTAAATCAGATGGTGTTGGGGAGATATCAGATCTTGGGACATAATTTTTGTGTTGGTCATAGGTTGTTGTAATCTAAGTGGGGTACCCATAACATATCTCATTAATTATATAAGAAACATATGAAAGAGGTCAATTATGAATCAATTAAAAGTAAATTGATGAGGAGATAAATTTAAATTTTCTCTTATACATAAATAGATATAGAGTATAAAAAAACCTGTGTATGGAAATGTAATGTTAATTGTAGTGTCACCGTTATATATTTTTAGTCTAGACATGATATACATAACTTCTATCATCATATTAAAAAAAATTAAAGATAAAAATTA
>JARHVA010004208.1:0-5000 GCA_037957365.1 Torreya grandis
CTATATTACAAAAATACCAATATCTGCATTCAATTCCTTTTGAAATTCAAGAGATATTTGAAAAGAGTGAAATAAAGGGATTATTATTATATGTATATATTTTGGCAATATAAAAATGCAATAATTTTTTTTTTTGCATTATTAATTTCGTCTAAGACTCAAGGGAAGGAATAAATACATTTATTTTGTTTTACTAAAATGAAGATTACTTAATGCATTTGTCACAAAGAGATAATTAAAAAAATATGAAAAATGATAGCTTTAATTCCATATATCATTTCAAAATCATCACACAAATCTCTTGTATTCCATGAGTTAATCATTTTATAATTCAATAAGTGCATAAAATGATTTATGAGAGAAAATATATTAAAAGTACACATGTTTTATTTCAAGAGTATCAACATATTGACATGTTCATTTAATCAAGATACTTGTCACTCTAATAATCATAATAAAAAATCATTTAAAATTTTGTAAATACAAATTGAAAATAGAAATGGAGGTACAAATATTCTTGCACAACATCTATTCAAATGGATTCATAAACACTCCCAATCAAATCTTAAGAGAATAATATTAACAAAAATAACTATGAACATTTATTTCAAGTTACAAAAAATTAATCTTGTCCAAAGAGGATACATACAAGGCTAAAAGCCTTTAGAAATTACATGAATACTCTCTAAACAAGATTCATAAGCAGAAGGAAACTCATTACAACAACATGAAAGGCTTAACAATCCAAATGAGGAAAAATAAAAGCAACCAAAATGCCACAACTTCAAGCTCCAAGATCCAAAAGAGAGATACCTATACACAAGTATCCAAGCTCCCAATCACTTCAATAATTCTCCAAAATAGGTCAAAGGAAGGTGTTTGATATCCCATCCTATATAAATCATTACATAAATTCCTAATTGAGTGAAGTACATACATAGCCTCCACAAAGCCCAAGGGAAATTTGCATCATTTAACTCATATGCACAAGTGTAAGAATATTGAAAAGGCTAAGGTTTTAGGTGTCAAGAAGTAAGAAAATAAATAAAAATGTGCTAAAAAATGATAACATAATATACAAGTCACCAAGACTTATCTAATGGGAAGAGTAGAGGGAACTTGATTTCTTTATTATAATGGTTTCATTAATGAATAAAAGGGGGCTTCCAAATCCAAATAAGATAATTCTTTACAAGTGATGAATTTATTCCTTAAACCTACCAGATTCATCCTTAGACATCCCATAATAATCTTTATACCTCTTATAATTCATGAAAGAGAGTGGATTTTAAACCTTCTCAAAAAGGTTCCACTTACCACAAGTAAGGCCATGCCTCTTATGCAAGATAGGGTTTTTTCCAACAAGCCAAGAAAAAGTTCCCTAACTCCCTCTTTACCCAAATACATGCACTTTTTACAACCCCAAAAGGGTCACATAGGGGGTGCTAAAAATCCCATAACCCAATAAAAACTAAACAACAATTAATAGGACAACAAGAGGTAATAAAATCATGTCAATAAAATAAAAAAGTATTCACAATTCCATTAAATAAGGTGCATCAAGAGAAACCAAGATAATGGGAAGCATTTAAAACATAAAATTTATGAAAACAAAAAGATCTTACCTCAATTCGAAAAGCTTCACTTGAAAATCTCCTTCTCGAAATAATTTTCCCCAAGCACAATCTCTCTCCAAAATCTAAATGCATAACCCCAAAAAGTCAAAATGTAAAAGAACAATGCAAAAAAGAACAATGAATAATGGTGGAGGGTGACATGTGGCAGTTACTCATCCCAGTGATGCAACCACCTTACATAAATTATTCTTACAAATCTCAAAAATATCCTTACACAACCACATGGGTGTTTCTTAAACACAAAGATAAAATATAACTCATTTGTACAAATAGACAAGTTTACTCTTGGAAAGAAAATATATGTCAAATGAAGTCATTTTATGACCAAAAAGTGGTCAAATGTCCTTAAAAAACACACATACCAATGGGTATAGGTATGGAACCAAAAAGTACTTATAAGACAAAATTTTCTTGTCAAAAACACTATTTAAAAAGTGGTTAAGGGAAAATTTCAGGATTATATATAAAAGGATGGGGTTATGGGTCAAACCAACCCTAAATTTAAGTTTTTTAACCTCATAAAAGGTTAAGGTAGATTTAGGGTGATTAAATTAAGAATAATTTAGGATAAAAAATGACAATTTCATAAGTAATAAAAAACAAATATAAAAGAGTACAAAATAATACAATTAACAATTTATAAAAATGAAAGGTATCAGGTTAAAAAATTATAAGGAGTTTTAGTTGTGCATATGATCTGTAAGGGCACCTCTGAGTCCTTCATAGTCCTAAATTTATCCCTCTGTAACCTACACACTTAATGCACACATCAAATATGTCCACAAAAAAAATTGATATTAAGAACAATTTAAAACATGTATAGATATATAACTAAGTCACTATATGAATGTCATAAGACTAAATCATACATCTTATTTAGTTTAATATAATAAATTGTAAAATCATGAAATAGTTCATGTTATTCAATATCAATAAACAAATAACAAAATATATTTACTCAAGATAATCATGATAAGTAACCATTCATACAAAAAAAATCTACTAAAATGGATAATCAAGGCACATAATGACAACAAAAAATAATGTGTGGGAATCCCATGCCTTCATATAGTCCCATAAATATCCATCAAGTACATTAAAATTATTAAAACACATGAAATTAAGTGATATCAAAATGGGGTCTCACATTCCCCTCTCCTAAAATTAGACTTCCTCCTATAATTCACTAGAATAGGTGAGGATACTAGGATCATAATGGTGTCATATCCTCCCAAGTAGCTATAGACTCATCATATCTTTCTCACTAGACCCTAACCGAGTCTAACTCATGACCTTAAAGGCCCAACATCTAGTAATCCAAAATACATGTGGGCTCCAAAATTAGTTTCTTGCACCCATTGAACTACAAGGCTATCCAATACAAAACATGAGAAATATCTAGTACATATCTCCTTAAAAGTGAAACATGAAAAACATCACGGGCTTGAAATAGGTTGGGTGGTAAAGCTAAGTAGTAGGAAACTAGTCCTACTATCTCCAATATATCAAAGGGACCCACAAAATAAGGTGCGAGAATAGAGCCTTTTCCATTATGGATTGGGATATTATTTGGATACACTCATAGAAATACTTTATCCCTAGACACAAAATTTTGATATGTCATCTTTGCATTAGCATACTTATTCTATCTATCTTACAGCTCATGCAAGTGATGTCGAATGAGGAATACCTATTGTTCCATGTCCATTAGAATATCTTGACTAATCACAACCATATCCTCAAGTTTATCCAAATCAAAGGATTCCTACATGGTCTACCATAAATATCCTCATATGGATCCATTTTAAGAGAAATATGATAGTTATTTTGTGTAGTAAAAACTCAACCAATTATATATAATACTCCCAATGTGATTTTTGGTCCATCACACACATACATAACATTTAATCTAATACTTGGTTATCTCACTCAATTTTATTGTTTGTATCTAGATGATATGATGTGATAAATTTGAGCTAAGTGACCAATTCCCTATAAAGTGTGGTATAAAAATAATAAGTATATACTAGATCTATATTTGTAATAATCTTGAATGGAATCCCATGAAATCAAATAATGTCATCTAGGAAGACTCTTGTCTGAACCATGGCATTATAAGTGGTATTCTTTGGTGAGAATTGACCACTTTAGTCAAATTATCAATTGTCACCATGATTTCATCATCGTGATAGGAATAAAGAGGTATACCAATGATAAAATACATATAAATGGTGTGCCATTTCGACTTTGGAATGTCATGTGGATACAAAAGAGCAAATATATGTTGATGCTCTACCTTGAACCACTAACACTCAAGGCATCATGCTATGAACTCTGAAATATCATACCACAATCTAGGCCAATGGTTCAACTATCTAAGATTTCAATGCCTCTTCTTTACCCCAAGGTGCACTAAATAGGGGGATAGATGAGCCTATAACAATATAAAGTCCTGTATACAACTAACATTGGGACATAAATGCACCCTCTAAGTCTTAAAATCCCATCTAACTCCATCAAAAAACCCATAAACATTTACTTCAAAGCCCTTTGTGACTTTACAATTTGGAAAAATATCTTGATAAATATTATCCCCAGGAAGTTCCTCTAGGATCCCACCTCATAAATTATTTCTAAGAGTCATATCTACAATATTATGGCACATACTCTTTAGTTCATTATGAATAATAATGATTGCAATCTCATGTTAGTTCCTACTAAAATAATCCACTAAAACATTCTCCTTCCTAGATTATTTAACAATAGACCTTGGAATATAGATCCTTTAGACCCTACAATAGATGATTGAAATCTCATCTTAATTCCTACTAAAATAATCCACTACAAGATTCTACTTCCTAGATGCCACCATCCCAAAACGATCCATAAGGGAGGGTATAACCAAGAATTAGAATGATATAGATTTAAATAATATTAGTTAGTCTCAATATTTATAGATTGATTCTTAATATACTTCTTATGCATTTTTGCATACATGTGATGGGAATGTCCCATATAACCAATAATTTGTTGACATATAGAGGCCTTATATTTATAATTGGCATAAGATATGTGTAGTAACTCTTGTGCATATCAATCTATATCCCCACATAAGAAAACATACACCATTTATATTCTATCCACTCATATATATCCCACCTAACCTATGATATCCTAGTCTTCAAGAATATATGGACCCCTATCAGTAGGACTATTGAGTCCATGTTCACCCCTACTATTGTCTAGAATGTCTCTTATCCCTAATTTGTCTTTAACCACCCTATCTTCTATCTCTTTGTGAGTCATGTGGATGTTGATGGCATTGATACTAAGAGTGTTTTTTAGAATGTTGATGTGATTACT